>VWYI01010101.1:0-33845 GCA_013399455.1 Anthoscopus minutus | reverse complement strand
GTGGAAATTGCGCAACACACCGCAACAAATAACTAGTCCTTAGGACGGAAGAGAGCCATCACATGAGTCTCCACCCTGAGAAGATGTTCAGCCAGTCTTTGAATTCCTGCTTGACGCTCCCAATCATATCTTGCATCTTTTGCAGGGGGCATGGACATCCTCCTTCTTTGATGTTAGGTTGAGGCAGCAGCATTTTTCAGCTGTAGCAGGATTTTCTGCCTTGAAACGTAATCAAGTAACTCAGGCAATGCCTTATTTACATAGCTGTCAGTGGTAGACTGAGAGCTGGTGTGATGCTGCTTTTGGTATTGAATTAAGCTTAATCCTGTCTGGTTCATCAACCCTAAAATTAACATCCTGATAGTGAGTCAAAGATTTGGCAGATAAGCTGCTATACTGACCAGACACATATGAATGTCAGCCAATCCTTTACACCTTAAAAGCCCAGTCGTCTTTCATGGGGTAGGTTCTTATGGACTGAGTGGACGTTCCTCCTTTGGATGGGGACACACCTCAGTGTCTGAGCAAATGAAATTTTGTCCAGAGTCATTGGTCTGGACGAGCTACATCAATCTCTGCTTTAATAATTATTTCTTTCTGCTCGTTTTAATACAATTACTTTAATTTGACTCCTTTGCTATAGTGAACTATCCCATCCTATCCTAATAGTTTTAGCTTTTTTACTACTTATGTGTAATAAATAATTCTCCTTAAGATCTCTTTATCTCATCATTTATCATAATAAATAGTTCATTTTCATATAAATATATCTGATTTACCATCCTTAATCCTGCTGGACAAAGTTGTACACAGATTCAGTCTGTGTTGACTCTGTAATTCCTTAGATTTAAAACACTGAAAGTCTGGGGTTTGGATTGGATCTGGGAGGGCAACCTCTATCCTGCTGTTTTGCATTCCCAAAGTCCTCGTTCCCAGTTTCCACTGTCCCCAACCACCAGATCAGCTCCAGGATCAATTTCCCTGTGGGCATTTTTCTGCTCTCTCCCTGTGTCACAGGCACTGGAAACTGAGAATTTGGATCCTCGTTCCATTCTTTCCCCCTTCTCTTCCCTATTATTGTCATTGAGATCCCCTTGCACCCTCTTTTCCCAGGCACTGGGACCCCCCTTCCTGGCCATTTCTGGTTTTCCAGCTTCTGGATACCCCTTTCTTTGACTCCAGGATCCTCCTGCCCCACTTATTATGGCCATCTCATCTTTCCCAGCCCCTGGATTTCCCCCCTTCCTTGACACTGGGACCATCCTAAAACCTCATTACTGGGAACTGAGACACTCTTGCTTGTGTCTCTGCACTGAAAGTTCCCTCCCTCAGGACTGGGGGGTACCCCAAAGCCCCCTCAGAAATTGTGTCCCCACCTGACTTCATGTTGTGGTTTAGATTTGCCAATTCGAATTTCCCAGCCAATGCACCAAATAATGTCGTGGGTTTAGAACTAGCTAAACTCACCAGTGCACTTGCTGTTTTGTTGTGAAATATGATTTTAGGAGAAAGGAGAACAGGCTCAAACTTAAAGACTATAAAGAAAGTTTTATTAACAAAACTAAAAGAATGAAAAAAGAGGAAAATCAGAATGAAACTTTCACAACACTTTCCCTCCCCTGCCCACCTTCTTTTCTTTCCCACCTGACAACATAAAACAAAACCTGGGATTTATTTTTAAATCAGTTATCACTTCTATAATAATCTTTCCTCAGTTCTCACAGGGCAAGGAGTTTTCTTTCTCAACACCATGGAGAAATTTCCACAAGAATACAGTCTTCTCGTGGCTCTGCATCTTCACAAAACAGCAGCTGCCCGGTTTAGAAAANTTCACAAAACAGCAGCTGCCTGGTTTAGAAAAAACTCTGCTATTGTGAAATTCCTCCCATTTTCACAATTGAGTCAATGGGTCATTGTCGATTTATGGGGTGTCATTTTTAAGGATGAGCTGTTCAAAGGAAAGACTCTCTTCACCAATTTCTACAATCATCTTCATCTCCAAAAACAGAGGTCTTTTCTTTGCTCTCTGAGACACATAGTCTTGTTCACTCTCTGTTTCTCCACTCAAACTCCTTAAAGCATCACTACTTCTTCAAGATCCACTGCCTCTGGTCAGGTCCACATTTGAACACTTCATCATCCCCCCATACTTGTTTTCTCTCATGAATTAAAGGGAATGCTGTAGTTATTATAGTCCATCTCCATGGTATTACCAAAAGAACTTTCAATCCCAATACTAGGACATCTCCTCATCTCCTCATCTCCTCATTCTGATTCTTAAACTCTTTCTTAACTGACCCTGGTGTTTTCATGTTTTCACTCTGTGCTTTCTCTCATCCAAGGGAGGAATTGTGCTCTGCAGGTCTCATCTGTGCACTGGAAGGGGTAACATTTCACCCAGGCCAGCAGGCGTTCATGGGCACAGTGATGGATGCAGCTGTGCAGGATTCTTCTCTCTCCCTCTCTCTGCCCACAACTGCTAGGGGAGGCCGCAGTGTGGGGGGGAAGGGGGGCCTGGCCCAGCCCGGAGCCTGGGGAGATCCGGGCTCGCCTGCCAGCCGGGGTGGGGCCAGAGGCAGGGCCTAGTGTTAATGAGATCTCAGCAGCTGTGACCTAGCCCGGCTCTGGCAGAGGGGAAGGGGCCCCCCTGACCTCCCATTCCCGCCTGGTAGCTGCGGAGATCCGGCCCAGCCCGGCCTGGCCTGGCCTGGCCTGGCCGGGCCGTGTGGGCCACACTGGAGTCCTGCCACACCCTGAAACTGGAAGCCAAAAAGAGGCTGTTCAAAGCTTCCCGGGTGTTAAAATGGAACATTCACAGAGGCGGAAACAGCTTCTCANCTCTCTCCCTCTCTCTGCCCACAACTGCTAGGGGAGGCCGCAGTGTGGGGGGGAAGGGGGGCCTGGCCCAGCCCGGAGCCTGGGGAGATCCGGGCTCGCCTGCCAGCCGGGGTGGGGCCAGAGGCAGGGCCTAGTGTTAATGAGATCTCAGCAGCTGTGACCTAGCCCGGCTCTGGCAGAGGGGAAGGGGCCCCCCTGACCTCCCATTCCCGCCTGGTAGCTGCGGAGATCCGGCCCATGCCGGCCTGGCCTGGCCTGGCCTGGCCGGGCCGTGTGGGCCACACTGGAGTCCTGCCACACCCTGAAACTGGAAGCCAAAAAGAGGCCGTTCAAAGCTTCCCGGGTTTTAAAATGGAACATTCACAGAGGCGGATCCAGCTTCTCAATGGTTTGTCAGTTCTCAGAACGGGACAGCTATTGCCCCTTTCTAAACACAGAGGAAGCTCCTAGGAGCCTCTCAGGAAAACTATTCCGGTAAATGGTTTTCTTCCTTCTCCTCAATATTAACTAACATCAAACACTTCATCATACCTAGACTTCAGCTCATAGTCCAGACTCACCTCACCCATGCTACCCCTACCAACCCCCACCCCTCCTGAAGATCCCCTTACCAAGCCCTATTTACCCCTCCCCTCCCAAACCCCATCCCATCCTCCTACTCCTCCCAATCCCCATCCCACCCTTTCTCATCCTACCCCTCCCAATCCCATCCCAGTCCTCCTCAGGGTTTTGGGGACTGTGAGACCAAGTAATTTTGGAGTAAGACTGAATCATTTTGAGGTGGGATTAAGCCATTTTGGAGTGGGATTGAGTTGTTTTGAAGTGACAGATCAATTCCTCTTTGGCTTTTGGAGTGCTCAAGTGACGGAGAAAACTCCTCCAAACCCCCACAGAACACCCAAATCCTCCTGAGTATACCTCTGAACCCCCAATTTCCCCCCAAATCCAAGTGAAATGGTGAGGTTTTACATATCTTTGTTCAATCTCTTTATTTTTACCCTAATTTTGGGGGTTTTTAAGGGATGAAGATGGATCAAAACAAAATCACAGCCAAAATAAAAGAATTTGTTAACATACTGAGTATCCATGGGGTTGGATTGGGTGGGTGGAAAAGTCTTTTTTGGAGGGGTTTCCACCCCATTGTCTCCAAAGTCTCAGTCTTTGCCCTAATCCATCACCATTTGCTGTGGAAGACACCTGTGGGCTGGAGAAAATTAGAATCATGGAACAAGTAATTTGGAAAAGACCTCAAAGATCATCCAGTGTTGCTTGATGCCACCAGAAGAAATGATTGCACAGAGCAAGTGAGATTTTTGGGGTCTAAAGTCAGTTACTACATTTTGGAGTGTTTGCCATTCCTGATTTTGGGGTATCCCCATTTCTGAGGTGGTTTTGGGTTACCCCCCAAATCGGGAAGTACTGGAAATGAGGAGACAACTGGCTCCAGTGCTTGAGCATGCTTGTATAGTGGCAAGGTCCACAGGGGTGGTTTCAGTGAGAAGCTGCCATAATCTTGCTCCACATCTGGCACAGCCAATCCCTAACAGCTCCAAAGATGGATGTGCTGCTGATCCATGGTTAACAGATTTAAGAAGAAAGGAAAAATAGGTGTTATGTAGTTGCAATTGCAGCCAGAGAAAAACTGGATGAGAATATATGAGAAGACCAGCTCTGTAGACAGCTCTCCAAGTAGAAAGTGAAGAATGAGGGGAAGGAGCTGCTTGAGGTGCTGGATCTGAGATTCCCTTGAGTCCATGGTGAAGCCTGTGGTAAGGCACCTGTGCCACCCATGGGGCGCAGGGGGGTGCAGGGATGCATCTGCAGCCCCTGAAGTAGCTTACACCAGAGCAGGGGGATGCCTGAGAGAAGGCTGTGAGCACATGGGAAGATGGGCTGGAGCAGGGTCCTGGTAGGACTGAGAAGCCAGGTACCGGGGCAAAACCCCCAAAGAGCGTAAAGCACCCCAATATATGAGGTCATGGTTATCAGATAGTTCTTTTGCACTGTGCTTGCGCCTCCCCATTTTGGAGATTGTCGGAGGTTTTGATGAAGGCTCCCAAGGTCTTCCTTGCATCTGAACTTTTCAACTTTGTCTTTGAAGCATGTGCAGTTATGGTGTTCCTTGGTCCATCTAGTCTTAATCAGCCTAAATTCTTTGTCTCATGACTAATAGGCTTTGCACTTGCCAGTTTTTCATTAGTACCTGTCTTAGGGTGACTTTATGATACTTGTATCCCCAGTTGCTTGTTCTGTTTATGTTACATACTAAGTTTGGCACCTTTAAGACTGGTTCTGAGAGCAAAGAAGGGGAAAGAAGAAACCGCAGCTTGTTTTCAGAAACTGCACTCAGTCTTCCTGAATGTTTCGCCAGTCTGTGTTGTCTGCAGCATGGACAGACAGCAGGACAGATCTCTCCTTTGCTTCTAGTTAGTTTTTAGCTAACTGAGGCAGAGATCTTCCCTGTTTTTCCCTTTTTCCTTGGATCTGTTCAAACACTGTCTGGACTGAAAACCCAGACAAACACCGGGAGCTCATGCCTGTGGCCCACTGGGGCCTGGGCCTTGGCACTTTCCAGCACTGAAGGGACTGACAAGAGATCAAGTGAGCTGAGCTACACCCCACAAGGACTTTTCTGGATTTCTTCAAACAACAAGAGGTTTTATTTTTGAATATTATCCAATTTATGTTAAATAAACAGTTTTTTTTCACTTTTCTCCAAGTAAATCTTTTCCCAAACCAGTTGGGGGAGAGGCTGCTTGAATTTCCTTTCTGGAAGGACCCCATTCAGGGGTTTTCTCCCAGTTTAGCCCTAAACCAGGATACTTATCTATCTCTAAAGCTATCTACCTGGCAAGTTTTTCCTTCTGTTTTTTTTTTTGTCTGTTCAGCATTAAGCAACTAGTTAACTATATACTAGCCATTGCATCATATAAAAAGTTAGTTCTATCAGGTTATATAGGTATAAAAAGTTATGATTCAGGTTATATAGGTGTCAGGTTATATAGATATACATAAAAAGTCATGATTTAGGTTATACTGATAGCAGGTTATACAGATATATTAGGTTATACTGATAACTTATAACTCAAGCAATATAAGCACCTTGTAACTTTGACCCAAGTTATACAGGCATCAGCATCCAGATCTTGTTCCCCAGCACTATGAGCAGGTCCCCAGGCCGGCTGAGAGCTGCTCCTGGCAGGCAGCAGAGTCCATGCCCTGGTACACAGAGCCGAAGCAGAGGGATCCTACTCTGCAGGACAGTCCGGAGCACCCCTGGCTGTACCCTGAATCTCCCGGCGGCACAGCTATTCCAAACTGCCCCCAATAGCCTCCCTCCTCACAGACCGCATCGGCTGGGGCTGTGCCAGCTTTAAGAGTTGCCTCCAGGACTTGCCCCTGCATTATCCTGCACCCACAGACTTACCCTGTTCCGCACTGCAAAGGTTTGTCCTCCCCTGAGTTCTCCGGGCTTTGACTTTGCTCTGGCTCCTTCCAGAGCTCTCAACGTTCCACACACAACATTCGCCCGACACATAACATTCCATCCACGGACCTTTCTGGGGAAGCGATTTACAACACGGGGGATCACAGGAGAATGGGGCTCCTCCATTTATTTCCTCTGCAGGCAGGACCCCCGCTTCCCAGCTGGATGCCCTGTTCGCCCCAAACCTCTGCCGCTTTCCCCGCAATGGCGAATATCCCGCTGGGCCCCGCCAGCCAGCGACCACGGCGACAACCCCAACCTGCCCGAGACCCCTTTGGTGTCCATGGGCGACGAAGCGGCCGCGCCCGGAAGCCCCGCGGCCGCTGCCCTGTCCGGCCGGGCCGTGTCTGGGGCGGGCGCAGCGCCCGCGAGATAGCTCCCTGCGCCCCGGGAGCTCCGCTAGGCGGCGCCCCCGCCCGGCGCGCTGCGCTGAGGGGCCCCCGCAGATTCCCGCCCTTCGCTCCCGCCCTCAGCGGCCTCCGAGGGCTGCTGGCGCTGGGTGCCGACTGCTGGCCTTTTTATCCGGGCCATGGAGAAGGAAAACCGGTTTCAATTGTTCATGCCGCCGCGCCTGAGCGCTGGGCAGGTGTCTGCGGGCAGAGCCCAGGTGAGCGCTCGGCCGCGGGGCCGCTAATGGCGGCCCAGTCCCTCGGGCTGTTCTGCTCTGGAGGCCGTGGCTTAGGAGGGGGCGAGGGGAAAGCGTATGGGCCCTTCCCCGGGGATATCGGGACAGTGTTGTGCCCGAGGAGTGCCCTGGTAGAGCCCCGAGCTGGGGCACGCGCACACGTGTATCGTCAGGACGGTTCCTGCGCTGGATTCGTTTCTGTGCATATGCCTAGACTGATGCCGGGTTAACATCTTCGGTTTGAATTCCGAAGACTTTTACTGTTGTTTCCTATCAAAACTGAAGGGAATAGTCTTCTCGAGAATCTACTCTGTGTGGTAACTACGTCACCGATGATAAGTCCGCGTTTGATACGGGTAATTCAGCGCAGAGAGCGAGCAGTACCCTATTCAGATGCTCGCAGTGGCGTTGATGTCTTGCTCTCACCATATGAAGTGTGCAGTGAAAACGTTCTGTCCCCCCCATTGAATAACGGGAATTTAACAAGTTATTTTTTCATGTCGAAGCTCCTTATGAAATATGTTGGTATTCAAACGGAATATTCTGACAGCAGATGAGTTATGCTGTTCACAGGACGAACTTCTGTGGCTTAAAAATCTTGTAAAATAATATTTTCCTGCTGAAACCGGAAATCAGATATGGTTTAAAATTGCCATTGGGAAAAAAAGCAAAAAAGGAATACCAGCTACTGGTCTTCAAAAAAGGAATTTGGCTTCTTGAGTCCTTTACCATGCACCAGTGCATAGACAGGCAGGTTGAGTTGCCTGCACTGAAAGCTTCCCCTTTGGCAACCGTCTATAAAGCAAACTGCAAGAGGTCAACAGTTTAATAAACTACCGTGAAATAAGACGCAAGCGAGTTCCAAAGCCACTACCAATACCTTGGGCTTTGAAAATTATAGGCAGCTGCATTATTAATGAAAAGTTCTGTTTTCACATCGTCTGTAGGGTTTTTTTTATGGATTGTATAATCCTTCTTTACAAATCTACCCATTTAAACGATTTTTAAAATTTGTGCAGGGTTTTAACAAATGCTCAGATGATGATTTTAAGTTGCCATTCGATATGTCGAACCGTGGGGAAATCTCTGATTCAGGTAAATCTAAAATATTTGCCATGCATATTCAAATTTTTTTATGTTGTCAGGTTTTATTTTTCATGAGTGGTCTTACGGTTTTGTATCTGTAACACTGTTAAGTACAGTTCCACTGTTACTTTTTTAGTAATATATTGACAAAATCTCTTCATGTTTCAGATACAATTTCACACCAAGTAAAACTTTACTCTGAAGTTGATGAAGAGGTCAGCTAAGTATCAATGCTGCATATCTAATTTCTTGGGGTCTTTTAAATTTGTTCCCAAACTATGCCTAAAACATTATTCAGTAGATATTTCAGGGCTAAAGGAAGCAGTCTAAAGATAATAATGTTTTCTGTCTCCTGTCTAAAGCTGAATCACGAAGAGGAGATATTTAGAGGTTTAGTGAATATGCCTGGAAACAAATTTTTAAAAATTAAGGTGATCACAATGTTGTTTGTTGTCGTAGTTTTTTCTTTTTTTTAAGTGCCTGTGAAGTCTTTGAGTTTTAATTAGAATAAGATTTAAATACTTAAGTATCCTGGTGGAACTGGTTCTGAATATTCTATTGAGGGGCAGAAGGCTTGAAGTCTGAGTATTCTTTGGAGAACTGAAGTAGATTATCCCAGTTGCCTTATTGTGACCTTAATAAATAAAAGTGTCCAGTGGCTTTATTTTATCTGTAAAACAATTAATTTAGTGGTTTCCTCAAGCACTGGATTATTTTCACTGCTTTTTTACCACCATATTTCTGCTTTAGCACAGTTCAGTAAAGCTCAACAATAGCTTTTGTACTGCAGCTACAAAGTGCTGTTTCCTACCACAAAATAAAACACATTTCTTGTGCTTCTTTTGCTGATTTTCTTATCTCTGATGGCTAGACTTATTTTAATCCTAGCAGCTGTTAAAGTACCATCAGGGCTGTAACAATGCCGTGATGCAGCCAAAACAAAGATGGTGTTAAACCAAACTGGCCTTTGGGCTCGTGTGTTGCTCCTACCTGCCTTGGCCAGTGGTCCAGCTCTGCCTGTACAATGCTTTCAAAGTGTTCTAAGAGCACAAGGGTGAGTGGCTTTTCAGATTCGTGCTCCATGTATGTGTTAATGGCAATATCACTGGTACTCTTGGGCAAGGTCTCTGAAGCTGCTTTTACTGAACTCAGCAGTGTCTTTTAGAAAGAGAGGAAAAAAATGGTGTAAAGAACCTACTAGAAGGATTTTGGGCTTTGCTGATAATTCTAGCAAAACTTTTATTGATTTTGGTGGATTGCCGTTATCCATGTCTTTAAGACCATTTATTCGGTAATGTCTGAAGGAAGTTTGGGATATTTAATTGTATTTGTTTTTATTGTGTGCTCTGTAATGTCTTTCGATACATACATAGTAGATGCAAAAAGATTTAAACTTTGATTCCTGATCATATATCACCATCTGTGGAAAAATATTACTCCTGTGACGTTTCTAAGAGATAAATGTGTTCTCTACAACAGTATTAATTAGCTAGTATTTGAGATTAAATTGTGGAACCTGTTTTAATAGAATACAGAAACAATGAATGAATTGTTCTCAAAACTCTACAAAGAGGCTGAGAAGATCAAGCAGTGGAAACTGACTGTGGAATCAGAACTAAACCAGAAAGAAAGAAAACTCCAAGAAAACAGAAAGATTATTGAAGCCCAGAATAAAGCCATTCAAGAATTGCAGGCCAGTATTGTATAGTATATATTGAATAGATGAAGTTAAGTGCTTCCTGATTTAGGATGACAGTATTATTTATACAATTAAATATTAAAGAATGCTGCTGTTTGGTTTGTGCCTTGAGAAAAATGATTCTTTTGAGAAGGTGTGCATATGTCCTGTGTGAGTGTGTGTGTGAAGAATATACCTGTAAGTGCCTCAGTTGCTGGTAAATTGTTGTTCATTACTTATTATGTCTTTCATGCAAAAGGTGGCTAAGCATGAATTACCAGATAAAATAGACTTCTGTCTACTGGTGCCCAAAGTTACTTTTTCATGTGAGATTTAAAAAGTCAAAGTGTATTTCTAATTTATATTTCAATAACAGTGTCTTTTTGCATTTGTTCCCTATTAAATTAGTTTGAAAATGAAAAACTCCATTTGAAACTCGAAGATGAGATATGTGAAAATAAAGATCTCTTGAAAGAGTAAGTAATACAACCAAATGTATATTTTTGTGGTGAAAATAATCAGTTTTCATGTGGGCAGTTTCATATAGCTGTTAAATTGTGGCGGTCATTTACATTTTTACTCCTGTGAAAGCATGTGCTATTTTTCCTCCTTTAGAGCCACTGCTTCGAGGCATCTGTGTAATCTCCTCAAGGAAACTTGTACTCACTTCACAGAGAAGACCAACAAATGTAAATGCTTTTTTATTTTTGATTTATGAGAGTCAATGTACTTCTAGCTTGCTCTAAATTCACAAACAGAAAAAGTCCTCCTGCTGCACAAATACATTCTCTAGTTGAGATCGACTGGATGTGAGAAGTGAATTTAAAGTAGCTCACAAAATTAGAAGTGAAGCCAGGTCCAATAGACGTGTGGTTTGTAATGCTAAATCGAGAGGGCTCTTGAAGCCTGTATAATTGTTTGCTGAAGAGTTGCAAGCCTAGGAGCTCTTTGGGTGCCTAAAAACTGATACAGGTTTGAGACAGTTTCAACAGCCTGATTAGCCACTGACAGCTACTCCAGAGTTGTGCAGATCTCCTCAAGTCTGGTCAGCCCATTGAAGGTTTTCAGTCCCATCCAGATACTGTGAATATATTAAGACGTATGAAGTGGCACTTCATGCCTCTTCTTAGTCAGTAGAATCTACTCTAAATTCCTGCACTCTTCAACAAATTTCCTGGACTGGCATTTCCTGTTTGCAACAGTCACACATTTGTGGGGAAAAAATGTCTTAACCCCAAGTATAATGTGTAACTAGAATTCTTGCGAAAGTGAGCAAGCCAAGACAGTTGGATAACTTAATGAAGTTTAAATTCTTGAGGTTTTAAAACATGTTCTTGATAGGGAATTTTACTTTATATGCAATTTAGAATTGTTATTATAGTCATTAAAATTTTACTAACTTGATCCTGAATACTTAAGAAGTGTCTATTTCTTTTTTGCCTTAATTTTAGAAATACTTGTGTATAGATGTACTGTTCTTATTTGATATCTATGTTTCTTACTGTTCTCTTAATTATTATCTTAGGGAAAAATAGTATCAATTACAAAAGTGAAAGGAAATAAGGAAAATATGGACATGGAGTGTTGCAATTTTATAATGACAGTTCTGTGGTCTTAGGTATCTGCTGATGGGAAGAAATTCAGTGCTCAACCCTACATTACAGTTTATCAAATACTAACAGTTTTGATACATCATTATTTAACAACGTTAATACTATAGTAATTAATATGGTTACATAAATGTATCCAGAATTATACTTTCCACAGAAAAAATATATTGGGAGGGAAATTTAAAAGCGGAGCTTGCTTAATGTTTCAATGAAATGCATTCTCCCTAGATTCTATAACTTTTGACATGTTTCTTTATGACTTATTTAATAAGAAAGGAGCTCATAATTCCTATTTTAATTCATTGTGCTGATTAAGCATAATGGCTTGGGCAGCTGGCATTCTATTTCAAAAGAGAAACTTTCCTGTATGTTCTTGCTTTAATAGATGAACAGGAAAAAAAAGAAACAAGACAATTGTATGAGGAACTTCATAGCAACATAGAAGTAAGTGACACAGCTTGATAAAAGGAATGTGAATTATATGGATATGCTCAGCTGAGTTACATGTTTATGTTGAGGTACTGTTTGTTTCCATCATGTGTGCGTATCATGTCATGTGTGATGTATAATGTCAGATTTTCAGTCCCTTTTCACTAATTATTTTTGTGTTATATAAAGCACATTCAATGGAGAAAGTGCAACAGCATGTGGGATGTAGATCCATGTGGTCTGTGTGGTATGTGCTTAGTGCTGGGTGACTGCCAGAACATCTGTCTTCTTTTTGGACTCTGTTTCGTCTACCTGGTGATTTCGTGAAATGGCTGAGGCTGACAGCAGCCCCTGGAGAACTTCCAAGGTTTCCAGTATTGAACTTCAAATATTAAATATTGATTTTAGAGAATGACAGTGGCATTTGAGGAGCTTCATGTGCAAGCGGAGAAGGACAGATTGGAAATGAGCTTCAAATGTGAGAATTCTGTTTATTGTGTTTATGCTGCTGGCTCAACAATTCTGTACTTCGTAGCTTTTACTACACATGTCAGGGCAGACAGATGTGATGTGCTTAAATGCTGAGCAGGTCACACTGAGACACTGTGGCCCTCTTTTATTCATGCTGCCTGTATTCACTGCCTGGCCCCTTCTATTGTTGTTCCACTGGGCCAAGTTTGGAACTTTATTTTTCAAACAGTCACTCAAAGTCAAAGTTTCTTCTGTGAAGAACAGACTAGAGATCAATACTTATTTCATGTAGTTAGTTTATTTAAATGATAATGCACTGGTGTATAGCTACAGAAACTTAAGCTAAACACTATATGTATAGGTTACTTTGTTCCTGTTTCATTTTCACATGCTCTTTTCTGTTAGTTTCTTGTAACAAACATGGAGTAATGGACTAATTCTGTGGAAAGCTGGCAAAAAAAGATATTTTGATTATAAAATCAAACATTGCCTCAACAGTCTCTCTTAGGAAACAAAATGTACAGCTGTGCAATTACAAGCAATCTCAAACTGCAGTTGTATTGTGTTTGGAATGTATTTCATCTAGAATGTTAACTATGGATATTACTCTATCTTGAAAGTAAAAGAAGAAGCAGAAAAAGTGGACAAGTTTGAAAAAGAATGCAAACTGGAAGTCAATCAGAAGGAAAAGCAGGTTTGCTCAGTTTTACCATCTAATATGTATGGCTTTTTTTGTGACTAAAGGGCGATGCAAGATCCAAGAAGTATTTCTGGGTACTATTACAAAAGACAAAAATAAGTGCTGAAGCTGCATTTAAGTCAGATTCTACTAAGTTTAGTGATGTTTCAGTACCTTTAGTCTACTGGTATTCATTATTTGATTTCGAATGGGGAAACTTTTAATTAATGTGACTTGATCAATATTTGGCTAAGATCAACAACCTTATCTAATCTGAAAGACATCTTGTGCTTATCATACCTGGGATACAAATGAAAATGAGTGTCTGTCCCTTCTCCAGACTTCATTATATTTCTTTAATTTTGCTAGATTACAGCTCTTACCATACAGAGAGATGAAAAAGATGGTGTAATAAAAGACATCAAGGCTCAGCTGCAGATATCACAAAATAAGATTGCTGACTTAATAGAAGCAAAATGTAAGAGTTACGTCTGCTATGTTTAAATGTAATTGTTTATAGAAGCATAGAAAACAACATCATCACAATTTTATTCTGTTGCTGGCCAGCAGGAGAATTTTGGGTCCTTGAAGGCCTTATTTTTGTTTGGAACAGAAGCTGCTCATGTGAGATTAGGACCCGCAGGGTAGTTTTTAGGCGAGTCAAGCTATTAGAGCATTTAAAAATTGCAAGGGGAAAATATGTTGTTTCAGTTTTGTAAATTTATAGTCGGGCAGATGCCACTGAGGAAACTTACTTTTCAGAACTTGATTTTCAATATTTTTAAGCCATTTATAATATATTATTTCAGTACCATTGGTCTTTGTTAAATTCTATAAATGTATGTAATTTTCCATTTCTAGCAGCATTTTTAAGTAAATATCCTATTTTTAAAAATATAAAAATACATCTTTTTTGCTTAGTACATGAAGAAGAAATGTTAAAGGAATCCCAGGTCAGTCAAGAACATTTGAAGGCAGAGCTGGAAGAGGCTAAAATTTCACTGCAAAAGGCAGAGGTATACCTTGCTTATAGTTTTACAGTATAAATAGACTAGATGAGTATTTGTATAAATAACTTATGGATCCTTTAGATATGAAACTGCTGTAGCTGTTTGTGCAAAACATGTTTAAAAATTGTATCATGTTTTGAAGGTTACTCAAAAGAACTTAGAAACTGAATTCCAGACTACAGTGAAAACATTAATTCGGGTCACCAGAGAAAAGGAAGCACAGGAGGAAGAATGTAAAAAGATGAAAGCTTTGCTTGCAGCCCTGACAGAGGAGTTTGAGACTTCTACTGCCAATTTGAAAAGCTTGCTGCAAAAAGAGCAAAATAGGTAAATTAAAAAGTTTAAATTTGGAGAGTCATCTTACAGGTTGCAGTCTATGACAAAATCAAGAACAATTAGAAATGAAGCTGAAATTTGGAGGGTTTTTTGACACAGTGATCTAAATGCAGAAAATTTAATATTTGTGATGGTTGATACTGGTCTATTAAAAGTAAATTTTTGCCCCCTCCAACTTTCATAATTCTGTCTTTAAGAAATATAGATTTCTGCACATATATATTTGTTTACTTTTATATCTACTGTTCTGAAGTTGTTAAAGTGAAATTTGATATGTGTGGCAGGCAGATATATCTTCTGCCTGTTGAAAGGTAAGTGTTCTAAAAGTGCTTGTGGTAAGACTGCCATATTGTCCTTTAAGTTTCAAATGCAGTGCTTTGTACTATACATTTGGGGTTTTAAAATTTAAATTGCCATTTCTTAGATTAAAGAAATGTGAAGACGAGTCAAAGCTGCTTACCTTGGAGCTCCAAAATAAGTCTACTGAACTGGGTAAGGCATGTAGAAAGGCAGAAAATGAGCTAGGCAGTAATAAAAAAATTTTCAGCTGTTTTCTGGAAGTGGTCTGTCTCTAGTACTTGGAGAAATGATTTTACAGTACCTGTACCTGTCAGGAATGCCTAAATTAATTTTTAGTCATTTGACTCCCCTTTCTTTAGTGGTCATTGGTACTGGCAGCAGCCAAAGGGCAGTGCTGTGCATGAATTCTCATGGAAGTAATTTTAGTTTCCATCTAAGACTAGTAGCACTGCAGGTGCCAGGAGTGACTTCTGTATCTCATAGCAGAGATAAAACCCTCCCATGAAGGTTTCTGTAGACCCTCCCCGTGCTGGATGTGAAATGATGCTGGCAGGGGTTATCTTTAAATACTGCTTTGATGTCATGTGATTTCTAGGGCTCTTCATGTGCTCTTCAACCACCAGAGTAAGAGATCTGCCTTCAGGACTGTTTTCCTGTTGTGCAGCACATGGCCCTAGATCTCATCTGACAGAGGAAAAATGTCATTGGAAGTTTCTGTGTACATTGAGGACATCTACAGAGAAGTGTTCAAAAGTGAACTGCTAATACTTGTTTAGAATGAGGCAAGATAACATCTGTGAGAATTCCACACCAGATATGACCTTGGTGTTGAGTATTTGCAAAAAATTCCAGTATTGTGAACGTGCACATAGAAAACACTCGGAAGTTAGTAATAACTGGTTTCCTTTTTCAGCATATCCATGTGATATCTTTCAGCAGTTCAGATTTTTTTTCTGGAACAGTGCAGTTGCATCAATACCTGGAGGATACTCTGGTCTTACAGTCTGTGGTTTATTTGTAGCTATAACTGTGAAAAACATAACAGGCTCTGCATTTTATTTAAGATAAATAATTAGTTTCCCTTCAGATATAGATTTGCTAATGTCTTTCTTAATCATTTTTTCAAGTTTATGTTAAGTCATTAATTAGCTTTGAACTTAATCCAACAAATTTTGAGAACTGGGAATTGCAAAAGGGTCAATATTTTATACTGCCTTTTAAATATGAAAAATTATTTCTGTTCCATTAATTTTACATTACATGTGCTGTAGAAGAGATGACTAAAGTAAAATGTGACAAAGAAGTGCAACTTGAAGAACTGTCAGAAACTCTGGTAAATTTTCATTTTATTAATCTCATGGCATTTTCTCTTCATATGAAATTCCTCTTGCTTTTTAAGTATCTTAAATGCCATAAATAAACAAAACACTTAAGTAGAATTCAGTGATTCTTAATACTTAAGTAGAATTAACATTGATACTGAACTTTTTCACACACAATTTCAGTGTTTTCTTTAAAGAACTTTATTGCCACTGTTTTTCTTGTCTCCTGTGTTCTGATTTTTCTTGTCTCCAATGTTTTGATTTTCCTTGTCCAGGTTTTTCGTTATTTCCTTCTTCATTCATGCCCATCCAAATGCCACTCCCTCTGGATATAAAGATTTCCCATTTTTTTCTTTCTTATAGGAAGGTAATGGCTCTGGCCTCTGTGAACCCTATGGTACTGTGACACAGGCCCGTTTTTTGTCACAGAAGTCTAAGCTATATGAAGTACACTCTTAATAGAGGTTTATTTTCATTATGATTTTGTATTTACCAGTCTAACAAGAAATTATATCAAGTAAAGTTAGTGTGAAATCAGCTGTGCATTTTACCATGTCTTCTTGTTGTTGTAATGTGTGCACTGAGTGTTCTAAACTGAGTTTCACTAATTTTCTAAAATGGGTAAATTGAAGGACTTTTACTGAAGAAGGATCTTGAGGCTACTGTAGAAAATTTGCAGAGAGAGAAAAATTTGGAGAGAGAAATGAAAATGCTCTCCAAATCAGAGACGTCTGAAATACGGCGATAGTAACATGTTTTTATAAATAGTGGAGTTACACATCAGAATTTGTATACAAGTACATAAGAAATAGCACACAGAGCAGTGTCTCACCCTGAACTGCTCTGCTCCTAACAGTGACAGCAGGGGATCCTCTGTCCTCCTGTATAGAGCCTGACTGTTGCAACTTACACTCTTACAGTAGCTATACTAAGGATGATGATGTCTTGAGAAGGCTGACCTAGAACAGAGGCTAGACAGAGTTTATAAGAATAAAGTAGGTATTTATTGAAAGGCCTTAAAGGATGCACTTTGGGCAGTACATGAGCTTGCCAGGGCTACACCTGAGGCAGAGCCAAAAATGGTCACAAAAAATGGATGACTGGTCATGAGGTCTCACATTTTTTATAAGTTTTGGTCCATTTGCATATTGGGGTTGATTGTCTAATCACTGCTTCAGGTTATGAAGTTCCATTCTTATTTTCTCTCTTCAGCCTACCGTTGTTTATG
Organism: Anthoscopus minutus; assembly: GCA_013399455.1. Classification (NCBI taxonomy): domain Eukaryota; kingdom Metazoa; phylum Chordata; class Aves; order Passeriformes; family Paridae; genus Anthoscopus; species Anthoscopus minutus. Next base: position 16,746 of record VWYI01010101.1, on the reverse strand, counting down.
CTTTTGGGCCTGAAACTTGTAACGATTGTCCTTGATATCAAGCTAGAAAAGGAATTGTTTTGTCTACCTACTCTGTGAAGAGATCTCCCTAATACTTATTATGATGCTCAATTCTACACACATAGAGAAAAATATGAAAGCTAAAGCTTAAGGCATCAATGAAGATAACAGCCCTGTTGATTGCCTTTCTATTCTGTCATATAGAACTGGAATTCTCTGATATTTGTTTAGTCTTTTTTATTTAGATGAATGTAAAAGCTTATAAAGTCTGAAGTAAATGTCTTTATTTAAAATTATGTCCAAAGAATCTAATTTTAGGGTTTTGCAGAATAGGTAATTAACCTCACAGCAGAGGACATGTACAGCACTAGTCAGAGTTCACTATCTCATACCACTTCCATGGCCACCAGAGATATGTAAAGATACAGCCTGGGTAATCCATGACATGGATGCTGTTTGGTTCTTCTGAAAGCCTTGTTTATGTCTGGTAACCTCCATGAGTTGTAGTTTACACATGTATACTGAAAACTCTTCCATTTCCTTTTGCAGAAAGAAATGAATGATTTGAAAGTACGGCTGACTAGTACAGCTGAAAAGGAACAAGATTATTTAAACCAGCTTTTGACACTGAAAACAGATATTGAAAAAGAGGCGTATGACTATTTTGAAAATATAGTATTTAATTTTCCTGGTGTTATATAGAAGTTACTTTCATACACAGTGAAATGAACTGATTGTTTTCAAAAGAAAGTTCTGAACCATACAGTGTGACATTAATTATATACTTACATCTGCAAATTACATTTTCTCTATTTGTATGTATTCTGTGGAATATGTAGTTGTTCCATATCTCTTTGACTGAGTTAACAAGACGAGAAAGTTTCTGAGTTCATTGTTAATCCTGCTTTGAACTACATCATCTTCACTAACCATTGTATTTATATGAAAATTGACTGGTTTTCTTTCCTTATTCTGTCACCTTTTTATATCACTTTTTTATATCACTGTGACTTTGCTGCAAAGCTTATATTTGTAGTTAAAGGCCTGGGCTTTTTTTCAGCATGGAGTAACACTTGATAATGGGTATACTTAATTTAAAAAGAGATTTCAAAATCCATATTCTTACTCCTCTTAGGTTAAAGAATGAACAACTGACAGTGTATCTCAATAAGCTTTCACTAGAGAAAGAGCAAATAGCACAAGAGAAAAATGGTGTGGCTGCAGAACTCAAGGAACTGCAAGAAAAACAAGAGGCAAGTGGTAAACTTCCTGCTTTTTTTAAAGGACAATACTCAATTTTACAAATTACTCAGTTTTACAAATCATATTATAAGCTGCAACATGACATGTTTCTGTAGAGTACCTGAACTATTTTTTGTCTTTGAACTGGAAAGGAATTGTATTTACATTTGTGAATAAGGCAGGTTAGTATGCTTTGGATGTGTTTGAATTTTCTAAGAAGTTGCCTTGAATTTTATTTCTGTGCTGACACGGGTCTTTATTTAGGATAGTAAGAAAAAAGAAGAAAATACAAAGCAGTTAGTTGAAAACCTAGAAGAGGAAAATGGCTGGCTAAGGCAAGTAAAAACAAATAGTAATATCTGATATTGTTAAAGGAAGTAGACTCAAATAGTTGTGTTCATATGCTGCTTTCTGGGATTTTTTTGATTAATGTTTTTCTAGATTATATAGCTAAACAGAAACTATTCAGTGTTGCTGTTGGCCAAGTAGAAATTTTCTCAGCTTAGAAATACCTATTGCTACAGGAACAATGTTTGCCATTGTTTTGTATTACATTAAAAAGCTGTCCTCTTTTGCATTAGACATCTTAGCTGGGAAGGAAGTGAAAATGGAAGTTCAAGGTTATGGATTAAATGTGACAAGGCAAAACTGGATAAGTGTTATTCTCTGCAGAAGTCTCTGTACCATCAGTTCAATAGATGGTCAACCTCCCATGTTTCATAGCTGCATTAAAATATTCCAGGTTAGGATGTATTTTCCTTAGGTTAGGTGGAGCATCTTTTCCTACTTAAAAAATGTATAGACAGTTCACATATTTACTTACTAGGCATGTTGCTTCATTTTAAGAACATTTTCACTGAGCAGCTTATGAAGTTCCCATCCATGTTAGCAGCTATTTTTAGAAAATAAAGTATGGGTTTATTAGAGGTACTAAAAAGAAGTTAATAAGTAAATATTTACTAAAGCTTGTTAATTTGACCCTTAGAAATGAACTGGAGTCTTTGAAGGAGAAAATGGCAGAGACAGGTGAAGAGACTAAAAGTAAACTGGATGAAAGAGAAGAAAACGTACGTCACATCATGTATCATGAAAATATGTTACCTGTAGGACAGAATCTAAATGTAGAATATTTTTTGCGATTTTTTTCTGCATAGCTCTGCCTGAGAAATGGGATCTCAGCCAGAGGCTTTCTTCTTCCACAGCTGCTGCCAGTTGTGACATTGTGTGTCTACATGCTGATCCTATTATTTTAAAAGACAAGCAGAATAGCTGGGATGTTTACTCTTTGCTTGGAAGTTTAATATTAAAGATTGATTTGATTTCAGGCAAACAGAGAACCTGCTTTTCTGTTTTTTTGTATATCCACTGAGTGACGGATGAGCTCTGGATTAGCTTTTTATATGTAATGTGAATTTTAGCTTAAATAGATTAAAATATTTTTACTTTCTTTCTATAGTTTCAAAACAACCTGAGGTTTTTAGCATTAAAATGGGTTTCCAAATTTCATTGCAAAATTCAAAGATTTACAATTGTAATTTGAAGTTAAGAGTATTTAAAATGAAATTTCAGGAAAGGAAAAGCAGTTGAAGATTCTAGAAAGTAATTGGGAAAATTAATTTCTTCATGGATTCCAGGGGACTTCATCCAAGTGTATTTTTAAAATTGTGAAGATACTGGGGTTTTTTTCTTCTTTCTTAACCCTTATAACCAACTGGTTCATTGCTATTAATTAGCATCTTGTAGTGCTTTATGGCTAAAACTCCAATCATTCTAACATGTCAGCTTATGTTTCATTCCCATTGGAATAAACCAGACTAGTGCAAGTGCCTGTTTGAGAATGTTGACAGGATTTGTGCACACAGAGTCAGTTTTAGAACTTACTAATTAATGTTTGAAATATCTCTTTCAGATAAATAACTTAAAGAAACAGATGGAAAATAAAAACAAATGTATTGAAGAATTGCAGCAGGAGGTGTGTAGAGATTTTAAAAGTAACAAATATATAAACACATGATATTTTGGGGTGACTTTTCAGCAGTTTTTGTCTGCTGTCCTTAGATACAACTTCGTAATTTAAACATTTTCCTTTCTTATCCTAACTCCAAGCAAATTAAGGCATCATCTTTGGACTCACTTGATTTGTTAAATTAGCCTTAATTTGAAAAGAGCAGTTACAAAAATAATATCTTTAATAGACTTCTACTTTTTTCATTTAGTACATAGTATTATTTGTGTACTTGTCATCAGAACCTCTCTCACTTACCACCAGTAGAAAAGAATTCTGCACTAGCACAAATTGTAGTAACTTCACTGTAAAAATAGATAACTTGTGTTTTTTGTTATGACATCTTCACACCTTCTGTCAGCAGTATCTTAGTACTTCAATTCCCATTCTGCACCTCATTTGTTATTCTCTGTTGTTGCTCAGGAGTAGTCTTTCTTAAGCTCATGAAGAAACAGCAATTAATTGAGCATTCTTTTATTTGGAGAATTGTTCTGAGGCCTGAACTGCACAATAGAGAGCTATATTTTTGATGAAAGCTGGAATTTTGAAGATTCTGACATTGCTGGTGCAGTTAAACCATTATATAATTCTGTTAACTTATTGAGGTACAGTGCTTATTTTGTTTTATTTCAACAGAATAAGGTGCTGAAAAAGAAAATTACTGCAGAAAGCAAGAAAAACAGCATTTATGAAGGGAAGGTAGGTTTCAATGACATATGTAGATGAGGTATGTGTTTTTAAGTCCCAGTGTAACTAATGATAATACTTGTTACGTCTAATCATTGCCATTCTGATTCAGTTTATGGATCTGGGATACAGATGTTGCAGGAATGAGCTCACAGTTTTTAGAAGATGCTTCAGTTTTTAATCATTGGGCACTGACTATTGGACATTTCAAGGAGGTGGGCTTCACATCACAATTAATTATGTTTCTAATCGGTTCCTTTCTTTTTTTTTCTTTTGTTGATAGTGAACTGAACAGGGTTCAGTAACCCCATTGCGACATAAAAGCAGTTAAAAGACATACATATATTACCCAATTCAGGCTGTTCTTTAAATGTGTTCTGCAGTCGCAGTCCCTCTGATGGGAATATTGTGTCCAGCTTTGGGTACTGCACTTGAAGAAAGAAGTGGACTTTTTTCAGGATATTCATATGAGAAACTTAAAAGGAAAAACTGTAGTCTGCTATAATCTGCAAATGGTGTTGCCATTGTTTATTTGTGTATTTTCTGACTTCAAGACAAAGTTCAATTCTTTATTAAAAAAAAGCTGAACTTTTAAATAGGAAACACTTTAATCATATACCTGAAAAGTAACAGTGTGTTTCTGTTCAATAATAAGAGGTAAAAAAACCCAAACATTAACGTCTTAATTCCTAGACAAATAACAGCAGCAATTCTGTGTTCTCAAAAGGTGAATAAATTGCAGTTAGAGATTGAAAATATGAATAAGCAACATAAGGAAGCATTTGACATCTATCAAAAAGACATAGAAACAAGAAAAGTGAATGAAAATAAACTTCATGAAGAGGTGAGAGGTGTTAATTTTTTCTGCAATTAATTTTTTTTAATTTAAAATGTTTTTATGAAGCTTGTCCAGAGTCCTTGCTTTTGCATTTCAGTCTTATCAGCATAAATTGAACTTCTTGTGTGTGCCTGTAAGCGAAGCTTTAGTACATTAGGTGCTTAAGTTGAAGTATTTGGATGTCTTTGAAAATAAAAACCCAGTTAAAAATTCTTTCTTTCAAGATACAGTTCAAAGAAATTTTACCCTTGGTATAAAGCTAGCATGGCTAAATTAGATTATAACTTCTCCCATATTAGTATTTTTCTGCCCACACTTTTTTGATGGCGATACTAAGAAATGTTAGGGCAGAGTGCTTGAAATGGCCTTTTGATTATAAGTGATGTTTCCTGCCATGGATGTACCTTTAATCTTGCCCATTTTAACAATCTGCATAAAAGACGTCAGATTTGAAAAGGATCTTAAAAACAAATGAAATCCAAGTAGGACTCCTTTGCACCCACAGGGGGAAGAAGAAATTAAACTAAGATTTAAATAAAATATATTGTTATGTTTATGAATGAAATGCAACTTATTATTAACAGGTAGAAAAGATGAGGTTGCTTTATGATGAAGCAACAATGATACAGAGAGAAACTGATATCCGATGTCAGCATAAAATAACTGAAATGGTGGCACTTATGGAAAAGCACAAGGTAAGAGATTTTACTGATTACTGTGATTTGTCATTTGTGATCCCATGTTAATGACCTTTCAAAACAAGAAAAAAGCCTGAATCTGGGAAAAGGAAGCTGAACATATGCTTGACTTTTCATCATCTAAAATCAAATTAATTTGAAGATTTTGAAAACATGCCTATGGGCAGATAAATACCATTTATCTAAACTTCTGGGATGTTTTCATTTTTTAATTCAGACTTCCTTTGATACCATCTGAATGCAGTATTTTTCAGTATCCGTTTGGCCTCTTATTCTGAGGAGATTGCTTAGTGACTGTCAGCAGTTTAGCTTGAAAAATCTTTACCTTTTTATTACTCTCTTCTGCAATATCTTAAGCAGATACCATTAATGAAAATAGCACAGCTGGCACTTAGTTGCTGAACACATATTGCTGCACAGAAATAAAGCACTCTCTGACAGTCCACAAAATAAAACTTCATCAAGCATTTTCTGTTTTACAGTTCCTGCAGAAGCATCAGTGTTTGTTCATGGTGCTTTATGAATCTTCTGAAGATCCTGGTTTGAAAAATTACTGATGTTTTAAGACTGGATAGGTCTATAATTGTAACATTTAGTCACATGTTTTGAGTTTATTGTTGCTTTGGTTTTTTTAACACAGAATGAATATGATAAAGTGATTGAAGAAAAAGATACAGAGTTAAAAGTATATAAAATTCAACAGCAAAAGCAGTTATCATCAGAAAGAGCACTGGTAAGAGTACTTTCCAATGTTAAATAATTCAGTGAAGGGGCTGATGTCCATGTGTAGTGATTTTATACTGACTAAGAGCCAGACACACACAAAAAACCATTCACTCATTTTTCTCTGCTATAGTTGAGCAGAGGGGAAAGAAAAATTGAAGGGCTCATGAGCTGAGATAAGGATTAGGAGAAAAACACTTTAAGGGTAAAACAGGTTCAAACTGAAGTAGTATAAGAAAATTTATTATTAATAAAATTAAAAATGATTAATGAGAATTAAAATAAACCTTTAGAACACTTTTTCTCCCAATACCTCCCTCTTGCCCACCAACAGCACAGAGAGACAAAATATTTGATCTTTAGTCAGTTTGTCACTTCTAAAAATCTTCTTTCCGTTCACTTAGGGAGTTTATTTTTTTGTGCTGTGCCATGGGGTCTTTCCCATCAGAGACAGTTTTCTCTGAACTTTTCCAGTGTGATTTTAATTCTGAACAGTAGCAGTCCTGCCTGACCTGCTTCGGTGTGAGTCCCTCCCACAGGCAGTCTTCCCACAACTGTTTTGCATGGGTCATTAGTTTATGGGGTTTAGTTTTTTAAGGAGGAGCTGTTCTAGTTTGGAAGCAAGGGTCCTCTATCTTCTCTCTTTGTAGGAATTTCCCACTAGATTACAGCTTTTTAGCACCCACTCGCTCCAGCATGAGCACTTTTTCTCACAGGTGTCCTGGTTTAGAGCAAATTTGGGAGAAAACCTCCAAAGGGGGGGGTCCTCTCCAGACAACAAACCCACACGGCCCCTCCCCCCAATCCATTCGAGAAGGACTCCTTGGAGAGAAGTGGAAAGAACCTGTTTATTGAACAGGCAAGGCACCCCCAGCACACAAAATGAACAACACCAGATAACAACGCTCTTTCACCTCTCTGAAAAGATGACAAATTCAGAAAGTCTCTCTTTGGAGTGGTCACTCTGCTACTGGTCCCTCTGACGCTGGGGTATCTGCTGCAGGCCACAGGGTGCACTCTTGGTGTTTCCTAGGCCCCAGTCCAGAGCAGGTTCAAGTGGTTTCAGAGAAAAAGAGAAAGAAAAAAAAGAGCAGTCCAGGGAAAAAATTTGGACTGCTTAGATCAACTAACTAATGAGCAGAAGCCAGAAAGCAAGAGCAAAGCAGAAGCCAGAGCCAAGCAAGAGCAGAGCAAAAAGCAAAAGCTGCACTACCTACTGCTGCGTCTGCGTGTCCCGCCAGCCATTGGGGGAGTGAGCAGACTGATAGCAAAACCCTCTTCAAAGCCAGTCTTGAAGACACAGAACATAATATCCAGCATAAAAAGAACATGCAGTTGGGGATACAAGCACTGTAACATCACCCTAGGACAACAGGCTATGAGTGGATTTCTGCATTCCCCTATATGATTCATGATTTACAGGTGCATGGTTCCAGCCATGCGGCCCTGGCCCCATGGCCTTGGTGGCCGCTTGTGGAGGCAAGAGGGCCCTGGCTGCAGCACCTCTTCACCCCTCAGAAGAAGAAGGAAAAGTGCATGCAGTTTTTGTCTTCCTTAGTATGTCATCACAGAGACATTACCAACTTTTTAAATTGGACCAGCAACATGTCCATCATCAGAGCCTTCAGAAATTGGCTCTACTGGACATAGTAGAAGCTTTGAACAGCTTTCTCTCTCAGAAGCCACTTCTCTGGCTTTCTCCACCCCCACTGAGAGCCAAGCTGTCTTAAACCAAAACACCTTGAAGTGTAATGTAATTATAAATGACATATTTTACTTCTTCCTGTTGAATACTTGGGGAGGGTTGACTGCTTTAGTGGGATTGAACAGTAAAAATCAGCCCACTAATTTGCTTTTGTTTTCTTACAGATCTTACTCTGGGCACTAAAAACTTCAAATGTTTCTGAAAATAAATTTTGCTATTCTGAAAATAAATAGCAGTGTGTTTGTGTCTGCTCTTCCAGATAGTGTGTCATATTCTGACTTCATAGTTTGAATAGGAAACTTTTATTTTAAATATCTAAATTCTGCCGTCTCATCACTGTTCTCCCAAGTGTTTTAAGGTCTTACCTTCAACACTTCTGATCAAGTACTTGTTTCTTATAGTACTTCAGTTTTTTTAAAACAAGCTAAAGCAAAGCTTCAAGTATAGGGTTGAAAAACAAATAGAATTATCTTTTGTATATAATGAGTTTCTCTATTAATTACTGTCTCACTTGGGACTGTTTTCTTTTTTCCGGGTTGTGCATAGATAACCCTATCCTTTATTTAATTGTTTTAGGAAAATGAGCTGTCATGTTTGAAAAGTGAACTGTCATCCCTTAAGGAACAGCTGAAAGCAGAAATTGAAGAAAAGGTGGAGTTTTATACTAAATGAGTAGTGTGCGTGAGAGGTGTGGCTTGTGCTTGTGCTCTGGGACTGGGAGAAGCTGTATAAGAAATTAAATGAATAGAAAAATAATGACTTCTGAATGCTGCAGTTGTACCAAATCTGGTCATATATTTGTGTGAACTTTGTAACAGTCTATGATTATAGACTGTGTTCTGTAATTACACCAAGAAGATTTATAACAACTGAATTCAAATAGATACTTACTTCCTATCACATGCTTTTTTTAGGAGAATCTTGTAAAAGAGCACTCTCAAAGTATGATTCCTGAAAGTGAAAAGAGACACAAGGTAACTTCAACTTTTTTATTTGGTTTAGAATTTGGTAGTATTTATAGGTGTAGAACCAATTGAAATGCCATGATAATTTATTTGCATTCAACAAAAGACATTGGAATGCTTTTAATTAAAAACTTTTTAAGTTACAGAAAATACAAACTTACATTCCTGGGACTCCTCAACCTTATTTAGATGTAGACAGTGAATCTATTCATGTAAAAAATAGAAAGTCTCCAAATTATATTCTTATGGAAGTCAACATGGTTGAAAAGAAAAAAAATGTCTCCTTCGGAACCTGCAGGAAGCCCCTTGGGCAGTCCAGCATTGAAGTTTTGTAACTCCTAACAGTGAATTTTTCTTGTTGCATTTTTCTGCCTGTATTTCTTACTTCTCTGCAGATGCTTATTTATTTTCTTCCTTGGATAAGCAGGGATTTTAAAGGCTGATATAATTCCATGGTGATGTTAAACTGCAGTTTGTGGAAGGGCTCACAATGTGTTATTTTTCTCGCTCAATTGTTGCTTTATGTCTCTAGAATTGTTTTATTTAGTCTTCAGAGGTGTCCATTTGAAAAGGCACTTTTTCTGTATGGAAGAGAAAAAAGCTTATATAGCTGTAAAAATAGTCAAAGTATTCCTAACTGCAAAACTTATCCTTCTTCCCTGTCAGGTGTTTGCTTGTAGTTTTCATATTGGAACAATAGAATCCACTACCATTTTGACGTTATCTTTCAAAAAAGAGACTGCACTGGATCATTGCAATGCTTCTCAGTTCTAGTGAAAAGACTGTTTTAAGTAACACCTATCTTGATATCGCTATCAGTCTTTCTCTGAAAGTCTTTTCGTGCAGTTTTTTTTTGTTTCCATTTTCTTAGATGTTTGATATAGTCCAACTGTAGTGGCTACAGTTCAGAATAACCTAAATTTCTGCAGATAAGCATGAAGAACTTTGATACAATGTGCCATGAAACTCAGGTCTTCCACAACTTTCTGTTCATTCTCCTCGTTTTGCAACCAAAAAAGGATATTTTCACCCCACCCCACTTTGTCTGGGTCATGTTTGGATGTAAAGATAATAGTTCCACCACATCTCTCGGGTGTTTTCTTGGACACTTAGACTGTGAACTGGGTCATGAGTTTGGGTTTAGATTCTATACTTACCCTATAAAATATAATCTAAAAATATAAAAAATTTATTTCCCAGACATATATTATAAAGACTCCTCCAACAGATAAACTGCAAAGTGAAAGAAGCACAAATCAACCTTCAGAGGAGGGCACAAGGAAAAAGCAAAAAGTGCTTCTCCAGTTGGATACTCAGTCAGACAGCTCTGAGCACACTGACCTCCTGGTAAGAGTCAGAGAACAAATCAAGTACTGAACAGTTCTTTATGCTCACTGCTGTGTCTAAGAATGAATAAAGAGTTTAGACTTCCACATGCAAGCCAATATTTATGTATATGTTTACTTAATTGGTTCTTTTTGGAATTGTAGTTGTATGTACATAATTTAATTTTTTTTAATAGAACTGTTATGCCTCATAATGACATCCTAACTTTTTTTCATAGTTTAATACCCATAGAGGGAAAGAAAAAGTATTTTAATAGAATGTGACTAAGTAACTTTTTAATTTATTAGAGCATAGTCTCGGAAGAAGAAATTTTTAAAAAATTGTACAAAGATTATCCACAGGCTTCACAAGTACATTCCACAGCACCAAAAAAGGTATGTTAGCCTTTCATAAGATTAAACCAAATAGTTAATCAGATTGTTTACAGAAACTAATGGATAGCTTTATTTTCCTTCCTAGGCACCAGCTCCATCCAGTGTGAAGTCTCCAGGCTCTGCACTGAAACTCAAAACCATGAGGAGAATGCGTGAGGCGGGATGGACTGCAGTTTCCAAAATGGACAGGAAGAGAAAAATTAAAGAAGTTGTAAAGTTCTTTTCTTAAAATGCAGAAATATCCCCTGCCCAGACATTGCTCACTGGTGCCACCATAGGGTTGTTATTCTCTCAGAGTTAGTACTTTGTTGCATTTTTCTGTCATACTCAGTGCGTTGAATACTATATTCATTTCCTTTACACATATAAACTTTATAGATCTACAAATACTTCCTCCTTCAGAGCATTTTCCACCTTTCCTCCTTTGTGCTGCAAAATATCGGGACACAAATTAGTGGATTTTAAATTTTGAAATAAATATAGCTACATAGAAAGTTGGTTCAAAGCTGCTTCTGGCATTAGAAATTCTTTTTTTAAATAACTTCTGTTCTTTTAAATTTACTCTGTTTTTCTTCACACATAATACTTAGTGAAAGAACTGTAGCTTTTAAATGTATGCAGTTTCACCTGAAGTCCTCTTGCTTTTTCCTGCATTTTAATGGCTGTTAGAGCAGTCTTTTTAGACTGTTTTGTTTTCAGTATGTTACGTTTTGAAACTTCTAAAACTGAAGTTTCAATAGAATTACTTGTATTTTAAAATGTTACAGCTATGTAAGGAATAAACTATGCACGTATAAGATTCTGAAAACAATGTTAAGATGCCATTAAATTATTTATCTGAGATATAAAGTGTAGGACTAAATGTTGTTGCTTTAAATACTTGAACACAGAAATCACCAGCCAGCCTTCCTAGGGACCAGTAGCTTCTGCCACAGAAGTGTAAGGATAGATTAGAACATCTATTTCTGTATTAATCCTTGATTTATCTTGGTTTGACAACGACAAGCTCTACTTCAGAGCTTAGATATAACAAGAAAACTACAAGTACATCTTGAAATACAATGAAAAATCAAAAATCCCAGATTCATCTGAAGTGGGAAGCAAAACATATCCGTTGCATTCTTTTTGTGTAGTTTGGTTTCCTTATGTTAAGCTGTTGAGCAGTGATTTAAATAAGATTTGTTATTGTATGTAACTAACAAATATTGTGAAAAGATCTGGAAGAATATACTGTGCTTTCCCCATGAGCACTTGAAAGTGAAAACTTTAAGTCTGTACTGCCCACTTCTAGACTCAAACAGTAACTAATCAATTAGAGCCTTGGTATTTTCTCGGGACATGAGTCCATGGTATATCACTGCTGTATCAGCTGTATTAGTTGTGTCTCTCCTGCGTTCTGGTGCTCCTCCAACCCCATCACTGGCAGGGCAGGATGAGAAACAGGAAAGGCCTTGGCTCTGGGCAGGAACAAAATCCTATTGGAATTTTCCCCCCATTTCCAGCCCAAATCTAAGCCCCACACCAGAGAAGACCCTGGGAAGGAAGTTAACTCCCTCCAGTCCAAACCAGTCCACAGAGCCCATTCCCCAGCACCAGGGGCCAACACTGTCAGTGCTGTGCACCCAGCTTTGGCAATGAGGAATCGGGATAATTACCATGGCAAGAAAATGTAGTAATAGAATTTTATTATGGTTGCCATGGCACTGACATTTCAGTTGTATTGTGGGATAGTTTCCATGGCAAATTATTCATGCAAGTATCTTCCAAAGTCCCTGCAATTGGTTTATTGATGGTTGCCATGGAAATTGCAGCAAAGAGGTAGGGGGTCTCTGTGTAGGTTGTCATGGCAATTGACATAGCAAGTGCCCCTGATGGTTGTCATGGCAATCAGCCTTGGCAAAAGGACCTGAAGTGGTTGTGGTGGCAGCCAACCACAGCAACACATCTCAGTGAAATGTGCATGGCAACAGTCCCTGGCAATGTATCCATGACAGTTGCCACAACAACTATCCCAAGTGCTGGTTACAGTGGAAGAAGTCCCTGGCATAGAATTTCCATGTCTGGTTGCTATGGCATTGTGCCTCAGCAGTGTGTTTGGCTGATGCTTGTCATGGTAATATCACAACTCTGGAATTCCATGCACAAGTCTATAGCAATGGGATCCAAGTGGTGGTTTCCATGGCAACTGAGCATCACAACTGATTCATGTGATACTCAGTTGCCATGGAAACCAGCACTGGGTTGCTTGCTGTGGCACCACACTTAGGAAGGAGCCCTAAGTTGATAGTTGCTGTGGTAACAAGTATGATTGATAATTGCTGTGTTAAAAAGTTCCCAGGGTGGTGATGAACATCCCATTCCTGTAAACAGTGAAGGTCAGGTGAGACAGGGCTCTGAATGACCTGATCTAGTGAAAGATGTGCCTGCTCATTGCAGGGGGAGTCAGATGAGAGCAGAGCTCTTCCAATCCAAATAATTCTCTGACTGTATGGTGAAAAGGGGCTGCTCAGTGGACTTTCCTGGCTGATCCTAGTACCTGATCACCAGAATCTGCCCTGTCCTATTCACTCTTCAATGTTTGCTCTCTGTGTATTCCTATTTTCACTGTGTGTGTCTGTCCATGTTCGTGTGTTGTAAGGACCAAGTTCCTGCTGCTGGTGAGACCTTTTGGTGGGAGTGAGAATTGGGCTCAGGTGGCTGGGGTAAGACTGGGGCCATGGGGGCCCTGTCCAGTGGTGTCAACTACCAGATTAATCCGCATCTCTCAGAGGATGGAGGTACCCTGGAGAGCAGAGGGAACACAGGGCACCACTGTCAGCAGGGACATGCTCAGACGAAGATGAGATACATATTTGGGATCAACAGGCTTAGGCACCTCTGTTTTGCCTCCCTGTGGATGTACACAACTATCAGAAGAGACTGATAACGATGAGGACCCACAGTGTCACCGTGTCCACTTGGTTCCATGAGGCACTGCAGTGTCACAGGGGCTCCTTAGCCCCGTGTTTACAATGGCCATTTGCTTCAACATGGTCCTGTAACGCTGGCCTGGGAGGCGGCGGGGTCGGGACCCCAAAATCTCTTCAGCTGCATTAGACGTAACCAGCTCAAACCTTGAGTAAGGCTGTTTGCATGAGAACTGCTCCCAAAGCAAAGTGGAAGAAAGAGATAGAGCTTTGTATTCAACTTCTTATGAAGGTTTAATTGCAGCCCTGTCCTCCTAGAAATTCCTGATACAAAAGCCAAGGAGGATACTGGGAACCGATCTTTTATCTCTGTCAGGTCAAGGAGGGTCAAAAGGTGACAACCAATAACAAACAGAATTAACATGAACTTGAGAACCATGCTAAACAGGTAGCTCCTAAAGGCTGTCTTCTCTCCAGGGAAGCATAGGAGAACCACTAGCTGGGCCACTGTCCACCACAACTCCCCCTAACTTATTAATTTAAAAGGATTTTTCAGCAGTTTTCTTAAGGTAGCATAAAAATCATGAGAACATAACTAACAACAGCAATAAACAAAAGAATCCACAACACAATATTAAGAAAGTAGGCAACCCAGCCTCTAAGTCCGAAGTGTCCAGAAAAATCTGTAAACCATTTGGAGTTTGTCTCGAAGTTCCTTGATGCTTTCTTTGAGCAGCTGGATGCTCTTGGAGATGGACTGGCTTGGCTCTGACTACTTAAAGCAGCAGAGGCCTTCAGAGTCTTGGCTGCTGTGTCCATAGACTGACAGGAGAAAGTCAATTGCTGCTCTGTTCTGCAAGGTGGCATGTCTGGTTGTTTCTTCATCTTTGAGGAGGGTGCTGAGTGCCTTAGATGTTCTGTTGGCCTGCTTACTGAGCCAACACCCCAGATGCAAAATTTCGCCAAGGCCTTTTGCAGCAGCCATCCATGGGAGGAATATGGACACTGTGACCCATTTGTTCTTCAGCCAATCAGTAAATTTAGAATCACAATTTTCATCTGATCCGGTTAGAGTATGTTTTTGGTGTGACAGTTTGGTTTTCTGTTTCCAATTTTGTAATAGGGTGATGTTTGGGGTGAGAGTACTAAGCTGGCCAAAAGTGCAGGGGCCTCCTCTGAGGCATGAGGGAACTCCACCCCAGGCCCTGTCTCCGCAGAGAAGAAACACCCTTGAAGGAAGCACTCTGGGAGAGATGGAGCTGGAGGAATCCAATGCTGTTTCAACTGTGTAGTTGCACCATTCAGGATTTTAAACTTTTCCAATTGGGGTTACATCTTTAATAGAGTTAACTGAGGGGTTAAGGAAGTAAAAGTTAAAGCAAAAACTGGCTTTAGATGACCCTAACAAATCTAATTCTCCAGGTTCTTCTGGTGCTTTAGGAAACTTTTCCATCCAGCTGTTCCATCCCTCCATAGTGCTCTCCATTGGGTTGGGCCATTTCCCTACAAAGGGATGTTTGCTGGGCCTAAAGGGGATCCCCACTAGACAGGACTGCAGCAGGTTACTGATTGAGCCCGTGGACAGGCACATGCCCTGCTGGAGGCTCCTGGCCAGGGTGACCCACACATTGTGGCTGGGCTGGCTGAGCATCCAGCCAAGGGTATGCTGAGCTGTCAGGAGCATCCAGAGGAGCATCTCGGTGATGTTAAGGTGGGTGTTACAGAGAGTGGTCTTCATTTCAGCTGAAGATGGAGCTTCTGTTATAAACACAAACATCGGTTATTAAGTTTTTCTGAGGAAAGGAGAGCGATATCTTTGTGCTTTTGCATTTCTTCACTCTCTTGAATGAAGTAGAAACTCTGAAAGTACAGGTGGTTTTAGGGAAAAGGAAAACTGACTGATAAGGGGAAGGGAAATATGGGGAGGGTGAGTGTCAAGGAAAATGGGGATTTAGGGGATAACTGGGGTTAACAGTGAACTTGCTAGGATGTTCCCAGCTTTTTGGCATTGCTGTCATTCCTGGAGCTCTGCTTGGTTTGGGACCTGGTGACAGCGTAGTGTTGTGTTTGCAGGAGCTGTGTTTTGCAATGTTTCCGTCTCCAAGCGGCTGCTGTCTGGTCCTGCAGTTCTCTGCTACACTTGGATGGAATCTTGTTATTTTTGTCAGGGGCAGTGTTTGCTGGGCCTAAGTAAGGTTTAATGCATTTTCCTGGAAGCCATCTGGGGCCAGAGGGAGTTGACACACAGGCATATCCCCTTCCCCAGATTATCAGTGGGAAAGGCCCTGCTATTTGCTGGATTTCAGGATCTGTGATCAGCACCGGTGGTGTCTCATCGAGCTTAGTTCGGGTCGTGTTTGAGTAATGCCGAAGGACAGATTGGCTTGCCTCTGAAAATGAGGAATTTAGGAAATTAATGACGTAGACAGTTTTACAAAGCCTCTTGATGGGAGACGTTTCTGTTCCTCCTGGCTGCTGAGCAAGGACATGTGTGATGGTGCCATGAGTTCTCTCCACTATGGACTGTCCTGTGGGATTATGAGGAATGCCTGGGGTGTACTTTACCCCCCGCTGATTGAAAAAGTCACTTAATTTGCAGGAGGTGTAAGCGGGCCCACTGTCAGTTTTTATTTCCTTGGAGACTCCAAGGGTAGCGAATGCCAGGAGGAAATGTTTGATTGCATGTGCTACATTTTCCCCTGCGTGGGCTGAGGCAAACACAGCTCCTGAGAAGGTATCCACAGACACATGGATGAATTTATACCTTTGTAAGCGAAATGAGTAATGTCTGTTTGCCAGACCTGGCAGCTGTTCAGACCTCTGGGGTTGACCGCAGATCCTAGGGACAGCAACCAATCCTATATTGGCAGTTTGGGCAGGTGGCAGCAATTGCTCTTGCCTGGTCTCTGGGGAGATGGAACACGTGCACGAGGGCTGGGACATTTTGATGAAAAAAGGCATGTGACATTTTTGCGTGGCCAAAGATACCTGGCACGTTTGCTGTCTCAGCAGTCATGGCAAGTGCATTTGCTCTCCTGTTTCCCTCTGCAATGGGAAACCTGGGAGGTCAGTGTGTGACCTCACATGCATGATGTGAAAAGGATGCTTTCTGTGGGAAATGAGATGGGTTAGTTTTGAAAGCATTTTGTATAAATTTGGGTTGGAGATTTCTTTTAGAAGTGCATGTTCTGCTCTCACAGCTGCACCGGCAACATAAGCTGAACCAATGATTACATTTATAGGTTCTGAAAATTTC
>VWYI01010100.1:104267-155086 GCA_013399455.1 Anthoscopus minutus | reverse complement strand
ACTCCAGCATTTCTGGATTTCTTCTTGCAAAGACTTTGGCATTGACATTGTGGAAAGCCTGGGAAACATCTCTGTGTCTGACAGTGTTTTAAATGGACACCTTGGGCAAAAGGTAAGAACTGCAGGGAATATTTCAATGTCTCTCAAGTCTCACAGCAACATTTCAATAGGAATTTGGAGAAATAAGAAAGCAACCTGGAGAACAGCCCCTGCTCCATGGCAGCTTGGGAAAAGCTTGGATTTTGAATAAGTTATAAGGGAATGCCCTCAAGTTGCAGCAGTGGTGGTTTAGACTGGATTTTGGGGAAAATATCTTCACTGAAAGGTTTTCAAGTGTTGGGACAGACTGCCTAGGGCAGTAGTGGAATCACTTGGAGGGTTTTAAAAACCATGTAAATGTTGGCACTTTGGGACTTTGTGTAGTTCTGGCCTTGGCAGCGCTGGGGTGATGGTTGGATTCCATGGTCTTAGAGGGCTTTTCCAACCAAAATGGTTCTATGGCTATGTTTTTTCTTTTCCAAACATCTTTTCATTTCAGCATGGAAGTTTTTAAGATTTTTTATTTAAACCCATTTGAAACAAGGACTCTGTTTTTTCTATTTTCATTAGAAATTACTACAAGATTTCACACTATAAGGCATAATCCTGTATATACTTTCTTAAACATTCAAAAGTAAAAGCAAAATCACAAACACAAAAAGCTGAAGGATCTTAGTGCCATTTTTTTCCCTACTTATATTTTTTTCCTAGGATTGATATGATCTCAGAAAGCCCTTGGAATTTTACCAAACCTGGCTTTTAGAGAGAAACCATAATTTTTCTTTAATCAAGCTTTTCCAACACAAATTCCTATACCCTTTTTGCATTTAGCACCATCTAACCATGCACAAGTGGCTTTAGTTCAGTGATTTGAGAATACTGAGGGGGAACACCAGCTTTGGTTTCAATCCTTGTTAACACTTTGGTTTCCTCTGTTCTCTCCCAGCATCACTGGTCCACCTGGAACACAGAGTGTTACTTTTTTTTACTTGAGAATGAAAAATACTGACAAAATGCAATTTTATTTATGCAGTAAATATGTTCTTCTTTCACTATTTCTTTAGGCAGCTGGACAAAGTCCTTTGGGTGCTACCAGGTTGTTAACAGATTAATAACATGGATAACAATGGAATTTTAGTTACAACTGGCCACAGCTGCTTGTTCATGATTTTGAGGCCTTTTTTTTTTCCCTGTTCAGTTTTCTATTGTTGTTTATTAAATTCATTTTCTCTCTGACTGGCAGAAAAAAAAAGTATTTTAAATGAGTTTTCTTTGGAAGCTCACAGAAAGAAACCTCCTTAGCAGGTCTATTCTAAGTAGATAATTCAGATAAAATCCTGGCTTCACCTGTCCAACCTTGCAGTGTCCCAGTGATGTCCCAGTGAATTTCTGACACCAAGGGGTAGATGTCTTTGTTTTTGCTTTGCAGGATCCATGGAAGGACTGCAATGTTGCACTTGCTAAGAGATTTAGAGGCGCTCACGCTGTGCCTTGTTTCTTGCAGTACCTCAGGGGGGTGATTATCTTTGATCATCTCATGATAAGAGCCTCCTTGTCATAATTTACATCTTAATGTATGTAATTCTCCCTTTAATAATGATGTCTCTTTAATATCAATTAAAACTTTATGACATTAATTTAATGGGAACCTTGGATATTCCTCTCTTTTAGCCCTTCCGCTTTTTGGAAAATGTTTTTAAAACAAGATTGTTTTCTGGAAATATCAAGGCACTGAGAAGTTAGGGCTTTGACCTATTGAAACATTAGTAACAGGCTAAATCCAGGACCTGCAAAAGCCAAGTGAAAGATTCTTAACTTCCTAGACATCCAGAAAGCCTCCTCCATGTTCCCATTAAGCAACTAATTGTCTATGTGGGAACATTTAAGGAGAAGCATTTCTTCCTGGAGAAAGCAAGGGTTCTGAGGCACACAAGGGAGGAATTACTGTCTCACACTGGTCTATTTGCTATTTTTAAAAATAAAATAAATTAATTAAAGAATATAGAAAATTGGGTGGGATGGAAGAACCAGAAGTGTAAGAAAAATGCCAATAGAGACTTTCTGAGCAATTTGTTACCAGAAACCAGGGATTTCTGCTTAGCAATGACTTGCAATAGGATGACCCAAGGACCAGGACTATCACGCCTGATGTTTTGGCCTCAAATAAAGCAGCTGATGTAACTATTGTGCCTTACAAAGATTGAAGATAACACCTCCTCTCTGAAGTAATAATCTACTTATAAGAGTCCATTACATTCTTTCTTTTCAATTGCAGGTGTTTTCACATAGGGTGGATTTCTTGACTGATTCTTTACTATGGCTTTTGAGATATATTCTACAAGTATTTATGCCTCAGAAACAGTATCACAGACTCCTGCCAGCCCTTGTTCCTCCAGGCTGCTCACTAACTCTAAGTATATCTTTATTTCCAGCCTGTTTCCAAGACAGTTTGGCAGAGGATTGTACACTTCATTGTGTCATGGACTACAATCAGCCCAAAATCCAGTTTGTCCATTGTGTTTTTCATCTCCTGTGGCTTTTGCCCTTCATTTTTGTTCTTTAAGTTTTAATAGACCCTGAAGTCCTCTACAGCTCTTCAGAGAGCTTGGCTTAAGTGTGTCCCCATCCCAAATCACACAAAATGCCTTTGAATCTCAGTGCACAGATTTTTCTTAGAACAGAAATAAGAATGGTCATCTTTGAGAGCAGGAAAAAAATCCCACTTGCTGGACAAAAGAAGTAAAGTAAAATGGGGATGGAAAAATTCACCCACTGTGGCTTTTAGGTGGATTCTTTCTCCCCAAGGAATGTACACTTTCCTCTTCCTTCAAATTTCCAATCACAACTACTATGCAACAACTCAAACAAAGGGCAACCAGCTACCCCCAGAAGTGATGCTGTCACCTGCTTCAAGTGGGGAATTAGATGGATGCTATCAGAATTTGCCAAACAATTTTTTACATCTGCCCTTTAAACCCCACAACTATGGGCAATCACACTTTTGCATTCCCAGCTGCTGCATCCTGGATGCTCCATTTCTGGAAATATTCATGGCCAGGTTAGTCAGGACTTGGAGCAGTCTTTTGGAAGATGTCCCTGCCCATGGCAGGGGGTTGGAACGAGGTGACTTTTCAGTCCCTTCCAACCCAAACCATTCTAGGACTCTGTGATTCACATGGTGATGTTTCCTTCATTTCAGGACAGGACCTGTATGTCTGCAGGACTAAAGACTCCCAAAAGATACCAGCTCATCATCTCCAACACAGCTTTCAGGAACTTTGATGTGAGCACTTGCACAGCCATCAGGACTTGTTCTGGCTGTTACCGAGGGCAGGGTGAGTCTGATTTACATTTATTCCTCAGGATTGCCAAATTCCTAGCTTCCCCTCCCGTTACAAGTTTATAGTTTCCACAGATGACCATTGATAACCCCTTGGCACAGGCTGAAATTTCAGGTTCTCCCCAGTCTTTGTGGCTATGGCTTCATCACTCAGCTGAAGACACATATTGCATTTATTTTAAGACAAACATAGCCTGATTTTTGCACTGATACCGTTTTCTCAGTGGAAACAGGTTTTATACACTGCTTTGTTTCTGCATCTTCATTTTGGGAGGTAAAATTTCAAGACTGATGATTTCTTTAAAAGCTGTGACACAATCCCACAGAAATTCACCAGGCTACCTCAGGCCAGCCTAAACCTGAGGTGAATTTGCCAAAGGTAATGTGTAAACTAAGCATCCTTCTGAGCTTTGAAGAAGTACTCAAAGGCTCTTTGAAGAATGTTCCAACTCTGATTGCCTCTTGTATTTTAATAAAATATATTTATTTATAAATAAAGACTGCCCTACAATAACATAGAAGAGAAAAAGATTTCAGGAGATGAAATCAAAGGACAGGAGGAACAGGAAACTCTGGCTTAGTCAAGCTAAAACTGGGAATAGGACAGTCAAATAGTAACCCATGTGTTGTAGGACACTCCTGCCCAAGCTGACTTGTTAGAGTGCATGGGGCAATGATTTTCTGACATTTCTGTAAATATTAATGTGCTCATAAACTCTAGCCTGCATGAATATTCATCTTTTTTGTAGCTATCTGTGTTTCAGTAGTGAAAAAATCCTCCAGACTCACTTTACAGCCAAGACTTTATTCTACCAGATGCTGCACATACAGAGAAGAGTCAAGTACATTTACACAATGTACTCACTTCTAAAAAATTTACCTTCCAAAAAAGGCAGACAGGATCCATAAGAATCACTGTCATGAGGTCTGTAATTTTGGTTGTGAGGCCTGTGAAGAAGTGTTTGGAGTCGCTGAGGAGATGCTGGTAGGGCCAGGAGCAGCACCTGGATCAGGCAAGTCTGAACCACAGTCACAGCAAGGCACTGGGCAAGTTTTGTCTGGCCATATCACAGCAGTAGCTATTCCTGCAATCATCTCTATTTATTTTCCTGGATCTCCCAATTTTTTTGGCCCATCAGACATTTTTTCAAGGTTGGCAAGGCGGAATGAGGATAGTCTCTTTTCCTCCAGAGACTTGTCTTCAGGCCCACGACATGAGGTGACCATTCTGTTTTTTAGAAATGCTGCTTGTCACCCACAGGTGGGTTTACAGTGACAGCTGAACATCTGACCTTCACCAACTCCCCTTTCCAAGTGTCCTTCCCCTTTCCTCACTCTGCCATCCTTGAGGATCTTGACGGCTCGACCACGGGACAGCAGGGAAGTCACGTCCTGCCTTCCACAGAAATCCTGGCAGCATCTTGCACAGCCAGTGCCAACTTCAGCCAAGCTGCTGGTGGCAGTGTCTGTGGCAGTGACCTTGTTTTCCACCGTATGGCTCTTCATTTGTAAGTAGTTGTTCCAACTCCCGAAATACAGCATGGGTTTTTCTTCTATGTGTTATTCTGAGATTGCTGCTGGGTCTGAGCTCAGTCCTAGGACTGGTCCTGCTTGGTCCTAAACTAAGTCTAAGCCTGAGCAGTGGCATCTCTTAATCTGCTGTGCTATCTCCCATGGCCTGACACTCCATGGCAGAAGGATGAGAATCTTCTGGAGATGCTCTGTCAGATCTGGCATCTCACACTGAAGTATTTGATGGCTTGGGAAATTAGAAAGAGCTCTAATAATAATAATAATCCAGTCCTGAGGTTAAGCCAGGTTGTTCCCATCAGCTTTGGCTCCAGTTCACTTGTCCTCCCAAGCTGGAATTGTCCCTGCTTTTCACGAGCTGGCAGCTAAGAGGATCCAGTGGAGAAATGCTCCTCAGCCAGGAACTGCCACCACTTCTATCACCCAGGGAGGACATTTGCAAATTTCTGACATAAGATAAAGAGTGAAAAAGACTTTCAGAGATCTAAACATCACTCCTGCTTTTCTTCCCATGCTCATCTTCTCTTCCCAGTCACCTGCTCAGCATTTCACTCTCCTTTTGAAGTACAAATCTGAACAATTATCCATTTTTTGCAGGTTAGCGGTACACTTGCAGAAATCCTGAAGTGCTCTGTCAGAGGGCTGTTAATTATTTATGTCTGCCTCATAATTCATGTTTTAGAAGAAGGAGGGGGGAAACCCCAACCCCTTCCCAAATAAGATAAAGAAAACTAATCAGTTTTCCCATTGAAGGAGAAAACTATAAGACTTTTAGCTACCTGCAGGCTTGCATGTGATTACAGTGTCTTGTAATGAAACCAAAAGTCTGCAAAATTTTAAGAGCTTGGCATCATTCTGATCTAACTAAAATAATACTGGGTAGAAGGCAAAATAAATCTGTGTTTGGTGTCTTTCCTAAGCAGTTAACCAAGATGTCTTGGGGAAATTCCCTTTCTAGTGTGTGTTTACCTGTTGGACTGCAAGATCTTTGGGTTGATGCTGTGTGGGTGGAAGGAGCTTCTTTAAATGCTGCCTGTTGTGTGATTTGGGTGCTTTTGGGTACTGCCACGATGTAATTGTTAATAATTCATGACAGTTAATGCATTTAATACACCTTGTTTCTCCTGGCATCAAAAGGTGGCTAAGGAGCAAGCACAAGCAGGAGTTCATTTGCACCATTGCTGTTAACTCTGGAAGATTTAAGCAGGCCTAAATTTTGTCTTCCCAGTAAACTGCATGAGAATTTCCCTGAAGGTGCTCAAGGTTAGTTTAGACAGGGCTTGGAGCAACCTGGTCTAGTAGAAGGTGTCTCTCCCTGTGGCAGAGGATTGGCACTGAATGAACTTTAAAATCCCTTCCAATCTAAATCATTCCAGGATTTGATGATTCATCATATCATCATAGACTTCTCAGTTAAGGTTTTATTTCAAGCAAGTACCCTTTATGTAGCTTCTTTATTATCCATCTGCATGAGCTGGGAGTCAATTTACATCCTTGGCAGTCTGGGAAGAAGAAGCCAGCTGTTAACCTGTCCCCCTGAGGACTGTGTACTCAGCAGAGTAACCCCAGAGACTGTGAGCATCCCCTCTGTGCTGCTTCCAGAGCCTCTCTCCTGAGCAGCTCCCAGCAGCCAAATCACTGTCCTGTTAAGTTGAAAGATTGTCAGATCCAGCCAAATGAGTGTGATGAGTCAGGGAGGGTTTGTTCAGATGGATAGAGCTCCAAAGGGAACCTGGGAGAGGACCAGGATGTGGAATACAGAAGCTGGAGGGGATGAAGAGTAAAATTTAATTAATAAAATATCTACAGCATGACCAGAGGATGAGGGGGTGGGAGAAGGAGAATGGGTGAATTTTACCCAGATGTATTTGGAGAGCATTTGCAATAAGAAGGGAATAGTTTAGGATTAATACAGCAAAACATGACTAGGAGCAATTGGAAGAGGTTGAATAAAGAGAATAAAGATAGGTGGATGGCAGGAAAAAATTTCTTAACAAGTTCCTCTTGGGTCCATCTCATCTCAAAGGAAAGGCAAAAGAGTTTCTTGGCTATCTTTAGTTTCTGACAAGAAAAGGGTTAAAAATCTCTCTGGAAGAAATCTTTCTATCATGCTCTGCCAGGCCATGGAATATGAAAACTGTCATGTCTGCAACTTGAATTTTCTGTGCTCCTCAAAAAAAAAGCATGAGAGGCTTGAGATGGTGGTTTTTTTTCATATCCTGAATATCAAGGATGGGATTCCAGCTCCAAAAATCTTGAAGATTGAGGCAAATAATGGATATTAAGAAGGGAGACCTAGTATGGCAACCTCTATTTCAGAAACCTCAGAATCATTCTCTGACCTTGAGGGCAACCGGTTCGGATTGGACATGGCCGTATTTTTAGTATTTTTAACCATCTCAGTCTCCAAAATATCAGGGATGTTGCATCAGCACTAACCTTTAGGAAAGATCCCCTGACTGGGAGCTGTCAGGGATAGGGCTCTTTGGTGAAAGCTAAAAGAATGTCTGGAACAATTTTAATTATTTAGGATACAATGTGGGCAATTGACTCTTTGTGCTGTTTCATTTACCAGAACGCACGTGTTGTATTGACTCTTTTCTCCAAAATGAACTACTTGTTTGGGAGAAAAAATGTTTTATTAGAGAAAAACTATAGAAGGTCTTTTCTGAAAAGGAAAACTACTATCTTGAACATTTTGTGACTCTGTCCTGAACTACTTCACTCAACAATTTCCAGGGACATGGGGATCCATTTCCAAGCTTGCTCTGCTGTAACAAAACCCTTCTTTACAAAGTCCGGTTGAAAGTTAAACTAATGTGTCACGTAAGCACACTTTAAAGAGGGGTTTTATGTCTTTTAAAAATGTAATTGGAGCTTATAAAAGTCTTTATAAATTTATATGTGAGAAAGTTATTGAGTGGTCTGAAGCACAGCTTATGCTATGGCACAGCACAGCATGGCTGCAGGCTAGAAACGGCTGCTCCAAATGCCACTGCTACCCATATTATCATGAAACTATGAATCTCTATTAATATTAAAACAAATTTTCATTAAAAAATTGTCATAACATGATTAAGTGACTTTCAAAGTTTCTTCACATTATGCATAATTTTTACAAGAGGAGAGCATTAGAATAATCTGCAGCCTTGCAGCACCTCACGGCGAAGGGGACTCCAAACACTCGGTGGCTGCGCCTGCCAAAAGGGAGTTTCCCTTTTGGTCCCTCTGAATTTGCTTTTCTTTTCTCACTGGGGAAACCTTGGACCCTGTACAGCACCAGTCTTGTAGTTCAAGCCTTTTGTTGTCTCCCTCTTCTGCTGCAGAGCGAAAGATTAACTTTATAAGTTTAATTCTTAAGTTGGCTCTAATATCCTCTCCTGCGTGATGCATTTCTGCTGCAAACCCAGCCACTGCTGGTGGGTTGGTGTTCCCCTACCTCTGTGTCTTTGAGTCTTGAAGAGAGTTCAGATGATTACTCTAGATTTGCTTTTCCTTTGGTATTTACTCTTGGTGGTGCCTTCAGCTGAACATCCTCCTGCTGTGAAACAGCCTGACAACCATGATTTTTCTCTCAATGTCCTCAGTCACTCTCTGGCCATGTGTCCTCCCCATGTACATGATTTTCCCCACACAGGAGGCAGCTTACATGGTCACTTGTCCCCATGACCCATCCTCTGAGGGCTCCTGTGATGTTATATAGAAGACAAATAGTAGATTGTTGACTGTTCAGTTACCAACTCATCAGCTCAGCTTTACAGATTCAGCTTTTACTCTGCTGCATTTCTGGCATTTCAGACATCCCACCAAGAGAAATTTGCTTCCCAGTGAAGGACACCTTTGCATTCACCCTAATATCAGGAGTATGGGCAGCAAAGCCAGACTCTGCACCTTGTTATGAATATGCAGGATATTTCCTCAAGCCTTCTCCCTCAGCTTGACTGTCATCTGAAGTAAATCCAAGTGCAGGGAGATAAATTTAACATTGAGGCAACATTTGCTGGTCCTAAGTTTGCTTTCTTTGCAAGGAGAAATCTGGCAAGTCTGTTGGATTCTTCTTATGGTCTGGATAAATCAGGGCCAGGTGCATCAGCTGGGACAAGAGGTGCATCAGCTGGGACAAAAGAAATGTGCCATAAATAGTGGGTGATGTGACTTCAGTTGTATTTTTTGATCCTAAAATCACGGAATGGTTTGGGTTGGAAGCAACCTTAAAGATCATCTCCTTCTACCCCCTGCCATGGGCAGGGACCCCTTCCACTATCCCAGGTTGCTCCAAGCTGGCCTTAGACTCTTCCAGGGACTCCTCAGAGCTCTGCCTGATGTGGGAAAAGCAGAGTGACCAAGTGGTCGTCCTTTGGTCTTATGCTCACACTGCAGACATTTGAACTGTTTGTTTACCAACCACCTTCCAGCTCAGGATTTCTGTCTGATTTTAGCTGTCCTGAAAATATCAGCTTGTAAACTGTAGGATCAGGGGAAATGTTTTAAGAACACAGGAGATTTTGGAAGTCAAGGGTAGAAAACTGAAATTCCACCCTGAATGAATCCATTTTGGCTTGTTAGTCACAACCCCTTTCTATTCCTGAGAAACCATTTGAATTCTTCTTCTCCTTAAAATTCAGCCCATGGTGGTGACTCAGGATCAGGGTCAAAGATCTGGTTATTTCCTAAAGGACTTGTGCATGAAAAAAAATCACTGCTACTAAGGATTCATAATAAAAGACAGATTTGAATAATGAGCTTGGTATCTCAACAAAGATACACACATTTACTGAAAACAGCTGAAAATTCTTAGTTCTTGGCAATTAAAATAAAGTGAACTGGTCTTGGGTCCAAGATTAAACCTGTAAAGTTTTTGATATAGTCATAATTTGGAATTAGCCTCCCCTTGGCCAACAATAAACATGGGCTCTTGATATAAACATTTGGTGTCCCATTTGAAGTTCAATGCTAAATTGTTTCCTGTTTTTGAAGAGGGATAATCATAATGGATTATTACACAAACAGAAAGCATTTAGAGCTAAACAGAGTGCCTGCCTTCATACACAGAGATATGGACCCTTAGGATAAATAAGTTAATGGTAAACATAAACAGGAGAGTTAATATTTGTTCTACTCCGTGTTGTTGATTGGCTTAACAAATCCTTTGTGGCCCATATCTGTCTAGCAGTTCTGCACAATGCATTTGAGCTAAATTACATAACAGTTTATACAGTCACAATTGGTGAATTGTGGCTCAGACTGTAAAGCCCTATCCTGTAATCCTGCTATATTTCTAAAGCAAATTGCTCCTTAATTGAAACCTGCTTCGATATAAAAATACAGCCTTTACAATGAGTCATCCTTTTTTCCCCCTTACAGTTTGTAAAGGCTTCCAGCAGTTTAAAGGGAGGGTTAATTTTGCATTAAGACCATTGCTTCCTAGTTTCTTTCAAATAAAGCCAGGAGAAGTTCAGGGGAAGGCTCTTTCCTCTGATAATGAAGCTCTCCACGTTAATGATGCGTGCAGGCTCCCTCAGATCCTCTGAATTAGAAATGCTCGCGTACACCAGCCCTCTTCTACTTCATTAACATTAAAGAGAGGTAGATTGGTGGCTATTTAGGGCACAGTGAATTCACTGGCTATTTAGGGCAAATGGAAATGGTGCTAATTGTGGCTGGTAATTCCATTAGTAGGGTACTTCCATTTTGGTGCCTTTTTGGCATGGAGGTGAAAAAACAACACACTGACACTCTTTCAAGGGGAATTCATCTCAGGCTTATCGTGTCCTTGCACCAGTTAACTTGTACACTGAGCTTTCTAGGTTCCCCAGATTTTTGGTTTGGTTGTGGGCAGTCTGTCAGGAGTTAGAAATAAATTTATGGGTGGCAACACCTCAAGCAAAACATGTAGAAGATAAGGACACAACATTCCAGGTCAAGAAAACCCCAGAGATTCCGGGCCATAAGGTATCTCCTGCTCCTTTTCCTTCCTGGGTCATGAAGAGGCTTTCAGCTGAGCATGACCCAAGTGTGCCCAGGTGGGCAATGGCACCTGGGCTGTGCCAGCTCTGGGGTGGCAGCAGGACCAGGGCAGTGCCTGTCCCTTGTGCTGGCACTGCTGGGGCACCTCCAGTGCTGGGGGCAGCTCTGGGACCCTTCTGAGAGACCCAGAGGGGCTGGAGCGTGTCCAGGGAAGGGAATGGAGCTGGGGAAGGGGCTGGAGCAGCAGGAGGGGCTGAGGGAGATGGGAAAGGGGCTCAGCCTGGAGAAAAGGAGGCTCAGGGGGAACTTCTGGCTCTGCACAACTCCTGACAGCAGGGGACAGCCAGGGGGGTCGGGCTCTGCTCCCAGAAACAAGGGACAGGACAAGAGTATACGGCCCTAAGATGCACCAGGAGAGGTCTAGATTGAATATTAGAAAGAATTTCGTCATGGGAAAGGAGTTCAGGCATTGAAATGGGATTCACGGGGAAGTGGTGCCCATAACTGTCTAAAAATAGAGTTAAGTCTCCATGCCTGGAGTGATTAAAAATACATGTAAATGTAGCTTTTTGGGACATGGTTTAGAGGTGGCCTTGGCTGTGTTTGGTTAATGGTTGGTCTCGATGATCTCAGGGTCTTTCCAAACTTAAAAGATTCCATGATTCTATAACTTGTCTGTTATAAGCAGACACACACGAAATTATATATTACAATTAACTGTAGCCATCTGGGAGTTTGCTATACAGTTTAAGATATTTATTTGGTGTCTTCTAAATAATGGTCTCCAACATAAATGTGTTCATAGTTAATTCACTAGTTAGTGAATTCACATTCCCATTCACTAGCTATTGGATCTGCATGGCTGGTGTGGAATTGACACCTAGCCTTCTGACAGGTCAGACTTGCATCCCAGCAGGATTGTCCCTTCCAGGCTTTCTTCTCTGTCTTTACTTCTGGAAGTACTGGGGAGAGTCCCCCAATAAAAGTCATTCAAGCTGTTCTCTTCAGAATCCTCCAGCGATGAAAATTAAAATAAATAAATAGTAAAAGCATGTGAATTTATGCTGCAGAGAGGATGGGTCTGCAGCACTTGCTGTGGCATTGGGCATCTTTGCAACTCAATAATGCATCTTCCGATGTGCAAGAGAGTTTTGCATTATGTGTGGTGTCCTTCTGCTGCTAGAAGTGTTCTCCTGAATACCTGAGCAGGTGCTGATAACTGTGGCAATAATGTGCTTGTTGTCATTTGCTTGCTTAATTAGCAGCCTAATATCCTGGTCCAGTTAATGCCCATAAGAGGAGGTTTATTAGTGGTACAAAAGCTGTTTAAGCCTTATAAACTCCTTCCAGTTTCATTGGTCTGCCAATATCTTCTGGTTGAGTGATTCTTTGCTGATTCACACTTCGCTTTGCCACTGCTGTTTCTCGGCTGAATGTTTCTGGGTAACCAGAAAGCACTTTGACAAAGTGACAGACACTAGAATAACAAAAAAAAAAAGTGAATTCCTAATTTTAAAAGAGAAAAGAAAAATATATCTTGGATGACTGCTTTGGTGATTTTGCATAATTTCCAAAGCACTAGGGGAGAAAAAAAAGCAGCAAATCAACTAAAAATTGCAAATACAGGCAAATTTCAGGATGGCATGAGTTTTAGCACTGTCTTGGGTCAGTAAGCTATATCCAGTATGAGAGGCCAGATAATATGCTGAGACGAGTAGTTGTAAGGTAATGCTTCAAATATTGAGAAAAATTATTCAAGGGATGCTTAAAAGAGGGGATTTTTTAAATT
This sequence comes from Anthoscopus minutus, assembly GCA_013399455.1. Taxonomy (NCBI): domain Eukaryota; kingdom Metazoa; phylum Chordata; class Aves; order Passeriformes; family Paridae; genus Anthoscopus; species Anthoscopus minutus. Next base: position 142,421 of record VWYI01010100.1, on the reverse strand, counting down.
TAGTGTTAGCTCAATTGCCAAAACTGATAGTAGTCTACTGTAGCCTTTAATCTGAAGGGTTTATGACCCCTCATGATATCAGTGCTAATGTTGATCTGTTCAGTAAGGTTTTGTTTTTTCTCTTGACTAGACTGGTCATAAATCAAGAGTGCAAAATTCTAGTGAAAAGGGGGGTTGAGTTCCCATTCAGATGCTCAGAAGAGCTTCTGTACAAAAGTTCACCCATTTTGTATAGGATTTAATCAGTCTGCAGCAGCCCCAGCTTTGACTGCAGGCAAAGATCAACTCTTTGAATTACACAGGATTTTTGTATTTTCGGAGTCAGAAAAACTTTTGACCGCTCAGATGGGAGAACCACAGAACCACACAATTGGTTTGGGTTGGAAGGAACCCTAAAGATCATCTCATTCCACCCCCTGCCATGGGAAGGGGCATCTTCCACTATCCCAGGTTGCTCCAAACCCCACCCAGCATGAGATGGGGCTAATAACAAAGCTCTATAATATTTATTGAATATTCTAAAAGCTGAACCTGAGGCTCATGGGTCTTTTGGAGGGAAAATACTCTGGCAAGTGTAGAAGTTGGTACGCTGGGTGTTACCACTTCTCTGATTTCTTCCTCTTCCTTTATTCCTACATGATGTGTCTCTCTTTTTCTCTTTCTCTTTTTATAGCACTTTGGGCAAAATACTGGTTTTTGTGGCGTTTGTAATGAATTACAAAAATGGAGACACATTCTAAGGGAGATCCAGAACAGCTACTGTAATTCAAATAAAAATAGAACTGTACAGGTTGCAAAATGACAGAGTTCAGTGTAAAAATGTAATAACTTTTTTTTTTCCTGCAGAAAAGAGGCTCCAGACATTCCCTATAATTTAACTGTGACTGACAGTAGAAATAAGACAAACACAGTAAATTATGTCCCTGATACTTTATCAAACCTGTATGGATGGATGGCTCTTCTCTTGGATAAAGAGACTTACACACTGACATTTGACAACCCTTTGGTCAGCAAACAGCTCCAGGTAACACAGGAAGGTTTTATAATTTCAAAATTATATCTGGAAGAGATAATCACGCTTTCCTCTCTTTGGATGAGCAGAGAGAAGAAAAATAGAGTTTTTTGCACTGAAAAAGTCTCTCTGTATCTATAGGCTTAGATAAGATGACTGATAAGCTCTCTCTTATCTCTTAGATAAGCTCGCAGTAGTCACCTGGAGCAGGAAGGTCATGGAATCATGGAATAGCTTCGGTTGGAAAAGACCTTAAAGCTCATCCAGTTCCAACCCCTGCCATAGGCAGGGGCACTTCCCACTAGACCAGGTTGCTCCAAGCCCCATCCCACCTGGCCTGAACACTTGATGCTTTTGGATATCTTAGGTGAAAGTTCAATGTGGTGGTTAGGAACCAACAGGATTTTTACTGCCTTAAGTCCGGTTGAAGCACAGTTTTCAGAAGACATTGTTCATCCTCACCTTTCAAAGGTGATGAGGGGATTTACCATCTGCAATTACCATCACCTCCTGCTCAGTTTTACATCTCTTTTCATGTTTTCAACACATACTGCCTGTGAGGATCACCATCCCCTTTACCCCTTTATGCTGCACACCATGGAGCTCTAATCACAGACTCAGGCATGTTTCTTTTGGTTCCCTCTTTCCAGTATTCAGTGACATTTAGCAACTTCAAGGCTGGGAATTACCTGCTGGTGGAACACAAGGACCTTCCTGCCCACCTTGAGGCTGTGGTGTCCTGTGGGACAAGGAAGGGACAGCCACTCCAATCGCTGCCTTCGTATGGACACCACAGGAGCTGTGATTGGCATCTTGACAGCAAACTGGGGAAGTTCACCTATTTGGGTAAGTGCAGTGCAATCTACATTTGTGATCAAGAATGGTGACAGAGCTGATGTCTCTTTAATCCATCCCTAATTGGTCTCTCTGATGCCTGACCTAGCAACAAAAGAAATGTGCCATAGTGGGTGATGTGACATCAGTTGTATTTGAATTGGCTTTTTTTTTTTTTGAGTGGTAAAGGCATTACATTCCACCAATGATCTCTGTTTTCATCTGGTCCTATAGCACAGGTATCATTAATAAATCACAGTCATCTTGCTAGGCTGAACCTACTGAAGGCAATAAGATTATTGGGAGAGAATTTTTCCTAGGCCTGAAAACTTCCAAAGACATCTTAGACCTTTGTCTATGTGACTTTGTACATGAGATCATGGAGTGTGATGGTTTTTTATTATTTTTTTAAGAAATGGACATTTTTCATAATCCCCATTCTCAAGCAAATTATTTTATAAGTGCCTAAGCTCTATATGTCAAAAGCAAGGTAATGATTGATGTCTTTATTAATAACAGCAGAACTAGGAATCACAAATATATTTTGGTGTCTTTTGAGAAGATTAACTTCTCCTTCATGACTCATACCAAGAAAGTAAAGATGATGATTTTCATTATGACAGATTATTTTTAACTCTTCTGTTCCATTAAATTTAATGAATTTCCCCTTACTTTGCACTAGTGAAATGTCATACAAATGGCTTTCTCATGTAGGACACCTTTAGAACAATCATTATGACAGTGGAGAGAAAAACACACCTGGAATGAGTGTAGGCAATCCATTGAGCTTGGTCTGGCAACAGTGAAAATCAACCAGTGTGGAAAATCACATTTGTGGAGAAGTAGGAAAGCCCAAACTTAACCTCAGTCTGAGGATCCCACTTGCTGTGTCCACCTCTGCTCCTTCAGCAACTGCCACAGCATAGCTGATGTTTAACATTTTTAGCTCTAAAAATGGGCTGGATGCACCCAGGCTTCAAATTATAAAAGATCTCTGTGCTTGCTAAATCCCAACCTGTACTGGTCACCATCTGAGAGTCTGCCTGCTCTAGGCCAAAGCTGTGGCAGGAATTTGGCCAGCATTATAGCCATATAAATTATTGGGGTCCTGGTCTTAGTTCTGTGTCCTGGCCCTGTTTATATGCAGTTCAGGTGTAGATTAGCTGCTATAAATTAAGCTGTTGTGTCTAAGTCTTGCCTGACATCAAGTGAAGTATTTACTGAAAAAAGAAAAATATTTTCTTATTTCTCTTTAGTAACAGCATAAAATTGTTCCTTGAAATATAAAAGATGACTGCATTTCAGTCTGCATATCCTGAATTGCAGTGTCGGAGCAGCATGGGAAAGCTCAGTGGATGGCATCTGTAGCTTGGCCTCTGCTGCTGGAAACAGAGGAGGTGACAGACTTGGGAAGACTGGGACAAAAGTGGTCTGGGTGGCATATGTTATTCTTGCATCACAGATACTTTCTTGTCCTTCTCTTGCCTTACGTTCATCTTGATTTTTGTTACATGAAGAGCTTGTTGTGGTTCCTCATTGTAATAGAGAGAGAAACAATCATCCAAAGTACACGAAGGGAAATTTATGAAAACACCTAGCATGTATAATTCAAGCTGTGAACATTTTCTGCGAGGAAATGTTTTATAGGAGTGAGATCAATAATTCAGTGTCAGGTACCTAATGTCTATGCTGTCAGTGTAGGGTAAAAGTTTGAAACAAAGCAAGCAGATTCCTGGCCCTGGTGTGGGATTTAATTTCTCTCCTTCTCTCCGCTGTGCAGGCTGAGAGGGTGAGGATAATTAGCCAGCAGAGCAGATTCATGGCATGTGGTGGACTTTCCATCACTCAGAATCCTTAGAAGATGCTTGGCCATCTTTTCAGGGAAATATGCTCCAGCTCTGTGAGAAGCTATTAGAAACCTCATGAGGCGAGATTCATGCTCCATAGGAGGTTGGAGAAAGCTGCCACAATTGTCCCTTCTGGCCTTAAAACCCCACCAGTCCCCCCACACACCTGGAGAGGACAAAGCTAGAAGGCCTGGCCTTCAGAACATCTTCCTGCCTAACTCTGCAAGTTGGCTCTTTTAGAATTTTTTTTTTAAATATTTTATTTACATTTAACTATATGAAATAATTAGCCATTAATTAATCCCGTTTACAAGCTTTGTCAGATTCTTCAGCTGTCAGTCATGCCCGAGCCCAGGGCCGGCGTTGAGTCTTAGCTCCCTCCTTCATCAGACTTGGTCTCCATGGCTACAGGCTGCATCTGCTGACACCCCACTCCCTATTTACTGCTTAATTAAGAATTTCACGCTCAGCCCTTATCTGCTGCTAAGAACAAGAACACACTGTTAAGAAACTCCAAATTTAGGCTTCTGCACAAGGAAAGCCTTTCTTGTTGTCCTGACTGCGTGGAGCCTCTTTAACTACCCTCTCGGCAACTGCGCTGCCACCCTTCAATCAAAAATCATTAAATGGGGCAGAGATAATGAGCATGTAGCATATCAAAAGGAGGATGTTTGCTCGGGCTAAGGAGGAAAAGCTGTAAGGGCCTATAAGCAGCCGCCACTTCAAAGGGAGAAGGGGCTGATAAAGAGTCATTTGTTCCTGTTTGACTTATGTAAAAGGTCTGGTATGTCGCAGCCCCGTCTAGCAGACGCGGGTTCCCCCTCTCCAGGCTCGTGTGTCAGCGCTCGGGCAGCTGGGCGCAAACAGCATCAGCCCGAGCATAAAATCACTTGACTCCGCGGCGACAATGGGCACTTGTAGGGGGTGGCGGAGGGAGGGCCGGGGGACAATGGCGAGACAATTATTGCAGCTGCTCGGGAGAGCCATAATTCTTCCTTGCCCGAAGTCGGCGGCTCTCGCAGGGCGGAGGGGAGAGCTCCAGCGTATTAGTCATCCTGCGAGTTTTGGAAGCGCTTCGGTGGGGTTTCGACAGCTGCTGGTGTACCACCTCTTTGCAATAATTGTACATTCTGGCAGGGGTCAACTCACTTTTGACCCTCTGCTTTTGTGCCCCTCAGAAAGCGTTTTAGGGCAAACTGTGGGGAAGTGGCAGGGGTGCATTACATCCAGAATTAGCGTTGGTAAATACGGATCAGATGCCAGCTCATTAATGAGCAGGCTCCTGAATTCACACAGCCTTTTACTCAGGCCTGCATGGGGGAGAAAATGGGGAGAAAATGGGGAGAAGGGGAAGGAAAACCCCGTGACTGAGAAGATATTGTTATTCAAATGAAGCAGGCAGCTGAATGAAGCCACCTTGGCCTGAAGTTTGCATTGGGCTCAGGCTTTCTCTGTGCCCTCTTCTGTCCGAAATTGCCTGGCGTCATGCAAGTGTTTGTTTATCGTTGGGGGAGGAAAAAAAAGGTCTGTCTAACACAAAAGGCAAGAAAATAGACCGTATGGAGGGGATTAAAGGAGTTAAGTTGCACTGACAGTTGGAGTCTTGTAGATAGGCTTGGGAGCAGGAGAATGCAGGGGGTGCTGAATGGGGAGAAATAATTGTAATGAAGAATGTTTCTGTTGTATGGGCAATGATCCTATTAACAAAGATAGCCACTGCTACCTACATACAAGAAACTGTTAACCAGCCTCTAAGCCATTTTAAAAATCACCTTTTCAGACCATTTTAAAGGAATCTGCATCGAAGGACAGGTAACCCTGTGTCCCTTCTGGATGCTGGGTGAAGGGAAGGCTTAAGGAGCTCGAAGCATCCTGTGCCAGTCATTTCTACATCACCAGCTTTGCTCTGACAGGATTCATAGCATCACCCTGATTTTCTCTGGGGCACCCAGTGTGTTAAGAGAAGTGATCCTCAAAGGTCACTGTGGGCCTGCGATCTTGGTGTGACTCTGAAATACTCATGGGCTGTGGCTCAGCCATATTTCAGGGGAGTGAAATATGATATGGCCATGCTGAATAAAAAAAAAAACCCACTTATTGTAACAAGGGTGGCAGAAAGAAACATCCCACTGGGACATCTGGGATATTTTTTAGGAGAAATATCCTTTGTAAATTGCGATAATAACATTATGAGCTTTTTAAGTCTGTTACAAATTTCAGCATATGGTGCCACAGCATGGTACTGCTCCTTGGTTAAGGTCTCTGGGCAATACTGGAACTGGCTAAAAACCAGAGAGATGTTGCTTCCTTTTAGCTCACTTTTGAAATGTTTGAACTGTTTTCTTTTGGAATGAAACAAAATGTTGGCTTCCTTCACCTCCAGATTTCTCTTGGCTTTTTTTTTTTTTCCTAAAATTGAAGTGCTGGACAGAAACATTATTGAAAACATCACTGAAAGGATTATCAAACTTTTTGTTTATCCCAAATTCATTTTTCAGTAGACTAAACTTTTATGGAGATGGGTCATCCTGCTGACTTTGCTCAGGCTGCTCATGTGTGAGTTGTTAAGAGGGCCTGAGGCTCAACCTCACATTACTGCTGTGTCAGAAGCAGGTTTACAATTTCCATGGTTCTTAAAAAAATAATTTGATTATACTTATTGTCTTTTCTAGATTCCTAGAGAATGATCTCACTTCCATTTGGCTCTGTGGGTTTCTGTAATTGCTTTGTATAGGAGGAAAAACACTCTTAAGAATGTTTGTTTCTAATATTAAAATACAGAAAATAAATAAACAAAGATATTTTCTGCAGCCCTATTGCTTGGGGGTAAAGGAGAATTCTAGGATAAAGACATGAAGAAGGGAGTTAATTCTTTACAGAGGACTGATTGTACAGGGATGAGTCTTTTCTCCCAGCCAGATAAAACTCACCCATATCAGTTGTCTCAGAGGGACAGTTGACCAGATGTGGGCTGCTCAGTGACCCCCATAAAATTAAAGTCAGTTCTTTGCAAAGAGGTGCCCCTTGTAATCATAGAATCATAAAATTATTTACGTTGGAAAAGAGCTTCAAGGTCACCAGGTGCAACCTGTGACCCATCCCCAACTTGTCACCCAGACCAGAGCACTGAGTGCCACATCCAGTAATTTTTTTAACAATTTCAAGTGTGATGACTCTACCAACTTCCTGGCCAGTCTGCAGCAATGCTTAACCACCCTTTCCATGAAGAAACTCTTCCTGATGTCCAGCCTGAACCTTCCCTGGTGCAGCTTGAGGCCATTTCCTCTTGTCCTGTTGCTAATTGCCTGGGAGAAGAGACCAACACCCACCTGGCTATGGCCTCACTCCAAGGAGCTGCAGAGAGCAATAGGATCCTCCCTGGGACACTTTTTCTCCAGGCTGAGACCCCTCCCTGCCCCATTTCCTCAGTTGCTTTATTTTTGTAATAGATACAGAGAGACAAAAAGACCTTCTCCTAAGTGAGTGTGCTCCCATCCTTCTGGCATGGAAGCAGAGAAACCAGAGAGCGCAGCAGTTACAGAAATAAGATGATGAAATGCCTTTATAATCCTGTCAGGGTTGATTTTTTGATTATATGATGTCTACAGGAGAAATTTCATGCAGATGCTAATCTGCTGAAAGCAAGAATCTGTGTCCATCAACCCTAATTGCTATAGATATATATACATATATACATATATATATGTGTGTGTGTGTATAATATATAAATAAAACCAAAAATGGTATCTATCTATGTATATGTGTATAAAATGGATTTTTACACCTCTTATCCCTACTTCATTGTCCTCATTATATCACACTTCTGGGTGTCTCCTGCAGAAGATCCTCACAGGGGATGACAAAACACTCTCTCCCAGGTTCTCCAGTTTCTAGAGGTGTGTCTCACTGTGTTGTTGATTGTGCTGTCTGAAAAGTTTTGATTTCCTGGTGATGGATGTTAGCCCAATTGATGTTAAATAGCATGGAGCTGCTTGTTATTTGTAAGTCAGGCTATTGGAGCCATTTATCCTAGTTTCAGCCCTTCCTAATATCCACAGGCAAAATTCCGAGTCACTGCAAAGCTGATAAAAGACTGAGTTGCTCCTCCTTCATGTTCACTCAAGGAGCCCTGAACCAGGAAAAGTTACCAGCAGTATCATCCAGAAGGCCTATATTTATGATTCACAGCCCAAACATCCAGGAGGAGCTGTAATAAGGCAGAAAATTGATGAGCCTTATAAAGGTTTTATACAACTAAACCCTGGAGCCTTATAACTACATTTTGCCAAGAGTCACCTTAATTCAATGTTTACTAATGATGTCCTTCATCTGTAGTGCCTGTATCTCTTCCTGTCCTGCAAAACCCAGTGACAACATACTCAGCAGCAAAACAAAACCACCAGAAGGGCTATGTCACTGTAGCCTTGATTAATCCCAAGGGCTTTTATCTTTCTTGCTCAGTTTTTAGGAGTGTTTGTGGGAAAAGGCAACAAAACTCTGCTGATTCACAATTGTACTTTCCACGCCATCAACATAAATAATTGTACAATTACAAGGGTGTGGAGAGTTCTGGGGAGAATTCTTATGGTCATGTCATAGGTATAAATAAATAAATGTCTTATGGTTATGTCAAGGGTATAAATAACTTAAAATGCTTTGAGTTGTCATGCTTTCTGGTGGGATGGTACTTCAGATGCGAGAAACTTTTATTATTGCCCTGATTCTGGACAGGGCAATGATAAAAGTCAGTACTGAATTAAGTCTTAATGGTTCCTTACTTCACCATGTAAGGGGATTGAACCCCCTTATGAGGTCTATGTAGTTTATTGATCAAGTCCTATGTTCCCTCAGGATTTAATTAAAACAGCTTTTCTCTGAAAAATACAAATATCCTTAATTAAATGATTTCACTCTAGTGCCTGCAAAATTGAGCAAAAAAACCCCACTAAAACCCAACAAACCTCACAAAATATATTTAAGTGAAAAGGGATAGTGTCAGGGCTTGGTTGTCTTGTTTTCCCTAAGCCTGTTTTATCAGCTTTGGCAACTCTTTTGCCTTGTGTGAGAAGGAGAAACACCATAATCATGAAAGTACACATAGATGTGTTATCTGAAAGCCACAAGAGTTGTGTCAGAGGCTTTAAATTAGCAGCTTTTTGTCATTTTTCTCCCCTCAGACGTTCACCTTGTGGCCACTCAAGGCATGCTGCTGTTCAGTGTGAGCTCTGTGTGATGGTTTGGGGCAGATTGACTTGACTGATACATGGATCAGATCCCAGCTACCTTTGGGAGAGAAGGTGTCACTGAAGAACAGGGCTGAGGCACCTGATTACTAATTAATCAGACATGAGAAAAACCTCATGGAATCAGTTTCTATTTAATTATGGAAGCCTCATTTGGCATAGGAGCATATGCTGCTAACTCAATCGAGTGCTTTCAACTGACATCAAATAGTAATTATCAGAAAGAATCAAGTTTTTTGATTATTCATACTAATTTATTGAACACTTAAAATTAATGAACCTCAGTTATTTTAAATTTGCTCAGTTGCACTGGGAGAAAAGGAGGGAGGTAGGGAAGGACGGGTTTCACAATTTAAAAGTACAGAAACTTGTTTAAAGATAAAATAAGTAAATTACAATATGGCATGAAATCCCATCGGTGGGTTGGTGCACACAGAGGAAAGTTCCAGGCATGTTCTGGAACTGAGGAAAGTTCTGACAATGGCTTCATTGATACAATTCTTCTACCCCCCCAAAAAAAAATCTTCCAACAACTCCTTAGGGTCACCATAAGGGGCTGGGCAGAGGACAGGAGATTTATTTGTTTGTCAGAGTGTTTCTATTTTAACCTACAGTTGTTCCAGTCTGGTGACTGAAAGGAAGTGCCTTTATATGCCACTGGAGATGAAGAGGAGGTGGGATTTTTGCTGGGTCTGAAGCAGCTTTCTCCTGCTCCTCTTTGATTTGCATTATTCTGGCCCTTCTCCTGCTGACAATACACGGGCACAAAGGTTACCACTGTGATAATTGCTGCTGACCCCTTTTCACAGCAGAGAACACAGGGTCCCTGTCTCCAGTCTATAAAGTCTGACTAATTAAAGCATCTCTTTCAGACACCAGATTTTGGAGGCAAGAAAAAAAAAAGTAAAAAAAAAAAATCAAAACCGAGCTACAAAACAAAAGCTGTATTTTGCTGTTTGAGCCAGTTAATACATTATGCATTCAATGGTGTGATATTGCCTGTGTGAGTGGAACTGCTGTGGATTTATAGTGGGATAAATGAGATTCGAGTTCTAGCCTAGAATTTCTGATTGTTGAATGTTTTCTTTTTAGCTGTTTCTAATGAGTTGTCTTGAGACCTTCTGTATCTGTAAATTACAATGTGTTTGTTTAATCCTTTCTCAAAGCACGAAAAAAAGGACAAAAAATGCTTAGAAAACATGTATATTGCTCTTAAATAAAATTTTTTGTAAGAAATGTATAATGTTGTCAGAAATTCATATGTGGAAATTGATTTACTAATTGTTTTTTTGTTAATTTGAAAGGCCTTGCTATAACTCCCTAAAATTCTCTGTGTTCAGTCACAGGAGCTGACTTAATTCAGGTCACAGTGAAAGAGAAGGAGAGAGTGGCTTTACCTCCCCCAGGTATGTGACAGTCTGTGTCAGAAAACCTTGATCTGAGAGTCACACCATTTCTTTTTTATGGCTTTTTCAGGACTAAATTACTACTTTTCAATTCAATATTTTGCACATCTCTGAAGCTAACAGAGGCTCTTGGTGTTTATTTAGGTGTTTCATTGAGCCCTATCTACCACTGCTCAAGAAAAATGTGTGATTCCACAGTATGAAACACTTTAAACTTTTTCTGGGAAATACCACAGCAGGACAGAAAGGTCATGGAGAATGTAAGACTACAGAGTATTTTAGTGCTCCATAATCTGATATTACTCTCATTTTCATGTTGAATCAGACATAAAAATATACCAGAGACAAGGGAGACCTCCAGATTTTGATATTTTTGAGTATTAACTGCCTTGCTATGTTGTGTATTAACAATAATCACTTATGTGGAAAAAGGATGTAGAGACATTTTGGCAGGATGTTTCTCCCAGAACAAACAAGTGATTGGAGAGACAGACCCAAACTTAAGGAACTTGGGTTAAATTCAATTTGGTTTAATTTCTGTGTTTCCCTGTGCTGACAACAGAGGTTTTCTGTACACGACAACATTACTGAGCTGGGTCTAGCCCCCAAAACCTAGGCATGTGCTTGCTCCTATATTTTCAATCCTCCAAGAAGCTTTCCTTACGAATAAAATGCCAGAATTCCCTTTGGAGTGGAAGGACAGAAGTAGGTGCTTGCAGAGGCCTCCAGAGGGAGGCCCTGCCTGCATTAGTCTAGGATTTACTAAACTTAGTGTGCAGGATTTTCCCTTGAAGGCTTCCCTTCTCCTGTGGCAGAACAAATTTAGGGGCAAATCATTTATGGAGCCTGGCTCATTAGCTCTCTAAAATACAAGTGCAAGTCAAGCCCCTGCATTTTGTGAACTCAGATTTTTTCAATATTTTCCTAAAGCTCAGGAGCTTTCTTTCAGATTGACAGGGAAAAGAAAATTTTGGATCAGGAGCAGGAGTTTCTGTGTGTCTTGGTCAAGCTGCTTTTCCTAGGCAGGCCTTGGTCACCCCTTGGAATGGGAAAACGTCTTTTCTGGGTATTAACAGGCTTGTAAGAGTTGATCAGTAATTATTTAAATTTTTCATACTTTAGGAAAGTAAGGAAATTCCCGTGCCCTGGGAATTCATTCAAGCAGTTTTATTTTAAGCATGGAAAATAACAAAGAACAGTTAGTGTTGCTTCATCAGTGACAAAAGGAGGATTTAACATCACAGATGCTTGACTATCAAATAAATGGTAGTTCTTCCAGCTACAGAAAATGATAATTCTGTCTTCATATGTCCTGTTTTGCAGTTCCTTCTGGTGTTGCCTTGAAATGGTCCCTCCCAGAGACATGGAAAGGTGTGGGAAAAGGCTGGGCTGGATCCAATGGCAGCATCCCAGGCCCTGGGGAAGATGTCATCATCTTGCCAAGTACGTGAGGAAGGAAAGGTGTTTAACTTCTGTGGCTGTGCTGGGCTCTGCCTAAGCTGGGATTTATATTTGTGTTCAAATATGGGCTCCTTGGCACTGGTGGCCATTCCAGTGTGTGCTGGACCCCACATTTGTTCCTTGTCACACAGACTGAAGTACAAAAAGGTAGTTTTTGGAGGAGAATGATAATTCTTGTCCATTTTCACATACACATGGACACAAGCACTTACTTACACTGACTTTCAAGCTGAAGTGTGTACAGGGTCCTTAATTCAGGAGAGAAATTGTAAGACCCAGAACCACAGCTCACAAAGAGATCATCTTGACCCATCTCTCTCTGTGTTTTCAGCAAGGATCATATTTTACATTTCTGCAATTGTATCACCTTCCATTTTATTTTCCTGTTGCAATTCCCACTTATCAATGGTGGTCTCTGAAACCATTTGCCATAGGTGCCTCCTACACATTTTAGCTTAGACCTGTGTTTCAATTTGTATTTCAACTGGAGTTACATTTAAATCCCTGCTCATCTTACAACATTACTGCATGAAAACTGGATTTTTCTAAAAATGATAGGGAATTTTTAATAAAATCTGGAGAATAAACTTGTGAAAATCATTTTATACAAGAGCTGACCTTGCTTTGACCAGGAAGTTGGACTACATGAGGTCCTGAGGTCCTTTCCAGATACAATGATCCAATGAATATTTGATATGTACCTGAAGTATTCTAGAACCTGATGCTGTCTCTTTCTCATTTGTTTGAAACCAGTTAGGTCTCTCTACCTACCACAGCTCCACTTCTGGAAATGCACATAGAGCTACCTCGTGTCTATTCCTTTTCCACCTGGTTTTGGTTTACAGCTTTGGTGAAAGGAAATGCTTCTGTTGGTATTTGGATGTGGAGCTTCAGTCATGGTTAAGGCTTCTCTGGCCTGTGTCATTAAATATTTTATATATACATATATGTATGTGTGTATATATATATGTGTGTATATATATATAAAATTTCAGAATTATGTTCCACTTTCATATATTTAAATCTTCAATTTTCTGATAAATATGAAAGTAATCCCACTATGCTGTACTTTTAAAAATACTACTTTTCTTCAGTTTTGGAGGGAGCTTACATTGGGCTGAAGAGTAGGTAAGGTTGGAATTCAGGGAGAATTGTTCATGGAAAAGGTGGTCAGCATTGGCAGGGGCTGCCCAGGGAGGTGTTGGAGTTCCCATCCCTGAAGGTGTCCAAGGAATGTCTGGATGTGGCTCTCAGTGCTCTGGGCTTGTGACAAGGTGGGGTCAGTCACAGGCTGGACTCAATGATCCTGGAGGCCTTTTCCAACCTTAATGATTCAGTGATTCTGTGATAATGGTTCACATTAATATCAGCCCATGACTGTTGTAAGACCAGAACATTCCAGTCTTCACCATCATGTGCCAGATGGATATGAAGAGGCACAGAGGTAAATCATGATTTACACAGAAGCAGAGAATAACAAATGAATAAATAAATAGGTTTGACCGATGGTTTGGGGTTCTGTCACTTAGATCAGCTCAAGAGTAGAAGATGAAGGATGAGTTTGTGATGCATGATGAATAAAACCCTTCTGTGCTTCCTGCAAAGGTGAGGAGCTGGAGCATGTCCAGAGCAGGGCAGTGGTGCTGGGGATGGGTCTGGATCACAATCTGAGACACACTGTGGGATTCTTGGGGCTGTTCTGTGCAGGGCCAGGAGTTGAACTCTGTGATCCTTGTGAGTCCCTTCCAACCCAGGTTATTCTATGATTCTATGATTCTATAAAAAAATCTCTTCACTCCCATTGCCAGAGTAAATGTTGGTTGATGTGCAGAAACTATTCTCCTCTCCAGTGCCTTTCTGGAATCCCTCTTTGATTTTATTCTGAGAACACAAACATGAGCACAAACACAAGCTGTCTATCACACCATCTATTTTGTTTCATCTCTGCCTTTTCTGGTCATCCTCTCTCTATTTTATTTCTGTTCTCCCTCTTCTTTCCTACTTCTTTGGAGGTGTTGAGACATTCATTGGCACTGGAGTCAATGAAAGGACAGGATCTTAAATTAGAGTAATGGTCCTCACCAGGGTGATAAGGAAACTGGATTTGTTGCTCAAATAAATGCATTTAAAATGAAGTTAGTAAAGATGAATTTTCTGTCCGTTTAGCACGCTTTGCTTTGCTGCCACAAGTGTTTGAGTCTCCAGTTCGAAGAAAGCCAGCCTCTTGCTTGGATCCAAAATCTGAAATGAAACCAACAATTTTAAAATGTCTGTTTAATTGTAGCATTTTATGGATGTTTCTCTTCCCGTTTCCACTTGCTTGTGCAGACCCTGCTAAACTCAGAATTACTCCAGACGGGTTCAAAAAAGTGAGAGTTTGTTCTTATGAGAACAAATATTCTACAAACCACTCAAACTTTGGGCTGCTATGCTCACCAAAATAAGCTTTTGCAATTCACACTGGGCAAGATGCAGCTGTGTTTTACTCTTTGCTGTCTTCTGGTTACTTACAGTTCTCTTCTGGGAGCCATCTACAATGATTTTCTGGTTGAAAGCCAAGACATGAGCCTGCTTCTGGTATGCTGTGTGTGACAAGCATAGTCCTTTTAGCCCCCAAAGAAGAGTTTTAGAGTCATAAAAGCAAATGATAGATGCTTGGTGCTCATTTCTAGTGTGGAGAAGTACAGGGAAAGACTTTGGTCTGACACTGTTGAAATCTTTGACTGGATGTGGATTCCTAGAGTTCACTGGAGAACTGGGGCACTGCCTAAATTTAGGTATTGAAGGCTTCAATTTGTTTATTTAAGAAAATAAGCAAAATTGCAGCATTAGGGCTACCTCATGGGCTGGTCTCAGGAAGGTTTGAAAATCTATACACACAAAAAAAAAGCTCAGCACAATATACATATTGGAAACCAGGCTTTTGTGTTCTTGGTTGGTGTCTGTTTGACATCTAGAGATTTGGTAAGCTTGGAAATTGGGGTGGTGTACTAAATTCTTTCCTTTTTCGCCCTGTTTGACTTCACAGACTTAGTACAAGGATGACTTTCACTTGCAACAAAGGTGGGTTCCTCATGTAAAAGTGACTTTTAGTATTGATGTGTTGCTACAATTCCCATCAGCATCTGTCTCCCCAGTGGATATGAGTCTCTTCCAGCCTGATCTGGAAATCCTCAGCTCAGGCTGCCACAGCTTGTGCTTTTTATCCCTGGAGGTTCATCCTCCAGAGCCACAGCCATCCCACAAGGACCTCTCACATGCATCAGGCTTCAGCAGCCACACCACCTTGGAAAACAAGCTGGAGGAGTTTAGTCATGCTATTCCAGCAGCCAGCAGTGTCATTAGCTTCCCAAAGCCCTGGGATTTTCAGGGCTTTGGTTTATGGTCTTTAGTGTGATACACTCCTGATGCAGTGTGCTCTGGGTGGAAGGAGAATGTGTTACAATTCCAAGCCAAGGAATGCTGTTTTGAAGGGCATTGATATGATATCATGTAGCCTCTGGCAATTTCTATCTTCCTTTTCTTTTTTTTTTTTTTTCCTCTCCAGTGGTGGAATTCACTCTGTTCTTCATTTTCTGATTTTGATTTTCTTTGAAGTTTTACTGTTTGAAGAGATGAATGCTGGAGTACTGTATCCCATATAATAGCTCCTCTGTTGTGCCTGATTTCCATTCAATGGCATGCTATGGTGTTTTATATAGCAGTATGGCTGATCAAAGGCATTTTGTGTCATTGCTGGAGTCATTAGTGACTTCTCAGTATTGTACATCTGAACATTAAGACTCTAGAATACCTGTGAGCTTTTTGTCTGAAGAAAATGTATGTATAATGAAATATTGCCCTGTTTTCAAGCTCAAACTGTGGTTTGCTGAAAGTGGTTTCTTGCCATTATATGAATATTTTCATGGTGGGAAAACAGCTCCAGTTTGTCTTTCTCTGAAGGTAAATCCTTTGAGCTGAGCGACCTAAAGTTTATTATTTTAAATATTAAGTCATATCTCCCTCTATGAGGTAAATGACTGTATTCTGTAAGGAAGTTGCCTTTGAATCTGTTTGCTTTCCTCCTCAGGTGTGGAAAGACTTTTTTCCCCCCTCAAAGGAGTGTTCTGTTGTTTCTACAGGGCCACATTTCACCCTCTGAGGACTTCACACCCCAAGCATCACACCCCAGAGTGTTCTTTTAAACTAGGAAACTCTAGGTTTGCAGAGATATCTCTGAGAGGGGGAATTTCTCACTCCTTTGTTTCAAGGCTCACACACATGATGCCACAGTTACAGAGCAGTCAGCATTTCCTTTATAAAACCTTTTTTAGAAAGTTGTGCAACTCAGCAAAAAATCTCTGTTCTAGACTGAAATGTGACATATAAATGGCATGCCTGGGAGCGCTGCTTCTTTTCCTTGTAAAAATGTTTCAGCCTGTGTTTGATGAATATACTTATGGCCTTTGTCAACTGCAGCTTTTTGCCACATTCTTGAGCTGTGATTTCACAAACTAGATTCCCCTTCTCTCTGAGAGATACCATTTTAACAACATCTCTCCCCTTATTCTCCTCTCTGTTTCATATCCTCGCATCCTGAGCCTTCTCTTCACAACTCTGCAGGGCATGGGACTGTACCTGTCCTGTAAAGGTATTACAGACTGGAGTATCTTCATGCCTGTAAAAATATACTAAGTACTTAACACCATAAGATTTAGGGGAAAAAAAATGCACTTGCTCCCTAGAGACTTATTTGATCTGAATGCTGTGAAAATTTTGCATGCTTGAAAGAGATTTCAGCCCAAGGATGCAGGGAATTTGTTTTGGGATGAGGGGTTCCGATTAACCATGGCTTACTGCTGTACTTGGTGTAGTCCTTGAGAAGAGACATCCTGGGCTTTCAGGGTGCTAATGGCCAGAGAGAAAGGATAAAAAGATAGAGGGGAAAAGGAAAAGGTGGGATAATTTACTCACAGGAATAAAGGCAGGAATATGTATGTAGGTAGGAGACAAGTCTGTAAGCAGAGACAGAACTCCAATCCTGAAAACGGAAACTGAAATAAAATTTTCCTTTCCCTGGAGGTTGTGAAACTTCAGGGTTGCAAAACCAAGGAGTAAATACTAGAAAATGTTACTATTAAAGACAGCCTACTAATATTTTCTTTCAGTCCACTTCTGTGTGTACTTCATGTAGGTTTTCACTGAATCATATTGATTATATTTCCTGAAAACAGGACTTGGACATTTTCTTAAACCTGTGTGCTAAATAGTTTGAGTCAGCTCCTGATTACATGATTTTTGTCAAGGACTTTCTCTGTGCTACCCATTTTGTGGTCATTTCGAAAGCAGTTCCCATTGAAAGCAGTTGCCAATGTTCACAGGCAGAAATGAAACTGTTAAGTAGCTGAAAGCTGAACCCCTTCCCAAGAGGCTTCATGGTTCTGATATTCCACACAATACCAATTTCAGGTGTCCCATTCTCATTACTCTCTCAAAATCCACCAGAAAAATATGTGTGTTCATTAATCTCTCCTGTTTTATATATCCATGCCTTGCAATAAATGCTTATGAGAACAATGAGAGTCACAGAAAATATCTGTGTAGGGTAGGGCTGTCATTATGTTTAAGATTTTTTTTTCCCCCTGCAATCTGTTTCTATGAAAGCCATTATTAGTTCATATTATTGAGCCCCTTGTTAGGGAAACACCTTGCTTTTCCTCCTTCCAGAAGCACCCAATGGCTGAGAGATGCACCATTCTGTTACTCTTGTCAATAATGAAAGGGGATGGAAGCCACAGTTTCAGGGCCCGAGCTGTTTTGCAGTGCAATCAACTGAGAAGCTCTTGGTGACATCCAAGAGCATTAGATGTGCCCTGAGGGTGGAATTCACCTCTGTGCAGTGTGCTACCCCTAAATGATCCACCATTTACATACTTGCTCATGTCCTTAAGAGGCATTTTAAAGGTTCCCAGGCTGCAGACCTGCAGCTTTAGGAAGCAGCAGTGGTGTCTTTGTGCTCAAGCCACAACAGTTTCCACTCTGTTCTGAAACATAATGAAATGATGAAACATAATGAAAAATGTCCCTCTTGCTTTCTCCTTATAGATCTGAGGGAATGGTGCTTTGCCCTGGTCATTGTTGGCTGATTTTTAGAGGGGAATATGAGTGCAGAATGGAGGAACTCATGGTGGACCTGGAAATGATCTCAGAGTTCTTTTTCAGCTTTAATGATTGTGTTGTTCTATGAGCTGTGGCTTCCTGCAGGTTGTGTTGGTGTAAGCAAAGCTTTCCTCTTGGAAGGTGAGGAAGAGATGAGTTTTTATACACTAAACCTGGGAGAGCAAAGCCAAGATGAAAAGAGGGAAAAGTGACAGAGCCAGTGGAGGTGGTTCATGGTGTGTGGCTGTATTTTGTCACCCTGATCACCACTGGTGACAAGGTGGGGACTTGCACGCCCTTTGCACCATGATGCACCTCGGTGATACTGTTGGATATTTTTCCATTTCCATCCATCCTAGAATCCCAGAAGGATTTGTATTTGAAGGGACCTTAAAACAAAACTCATCTTGTTCCTACCTCCTGCCATGGGCAGGGACACCTTCCGCTACACCAGGTTGCTTCAAGCCCTGTCCAGCCTAGCCGTAAACACTTGCAGGGATGAGGCATTTTGTCATTCTTGTTCTCTTTAAAAAAACTGTCTTGTCCCCTTCAATTCCATGAGGCAAAAATGGGAAAGATGGGGAGAGACTGTTTACAAGGGCCTGGAGTGACAGGACAAGGGCTAATGACTTCAAACTGAAAAAGAGTAGGTTTACATTAGATATTAGGAAGAAATTCTTCCCTGAGGAAGTGATGAAGCCCTGGCACAGGCTGCCCAGAAAAGCTGTGACTGCATCCCTGGAAATGTCCAAGGCCAGGCTGGACAGGGCTTGGAGAAATGTGAGGTAGTGGAAGGTGTCCCTGCCTATGGCAGGAGGTTGGAACAAGAAGAGGTTTAAGGTCCCTTTCAAGCCAGGCCATTCCAAGATTCTACGGAAACCAATCTGAATAACACAGCACTGAAGTGGAGCTGACATTTTTCACCAGCTCACCATGCTTTTTGGCAAGTGGTGTTGTCAGACTACCATTGACCTAAAGAATCCTCTGCTTTGTTTCCCAGACAGGACCATCCTGGTGGATGTGGCTCTTCCTCCTCTGAGAGGACTCTACATCCTGGGGACCCTCGAGTTCCCCAGCAACTCCAGCAACGTCCTGAGCGCAGCCTGTGTCGTGGTGCTGGGCGGTGTGCTGAGAGTAGGTGAGTGAACAGCTCAGCTTTGAGACACCTGTGGTTTATTTCTGTTCTTGATAGGAAAAAAACCTCTGGAGAACGACTTAGAATGTCCCATAAACATGCTGTCCAACCTAAAGCCCTGTGGCTATCTGGATATCTGCAGTTTCGACACCCAGAATCCATGTGGAGCACGATGATTATCCACTGGAGCTAATTACCTACTCCTTTAATAGTAACACTGTACAAATACTGCAGTCTGCATCTCACTTCTGGTTTCACTGGGGTAGAGATTTTATCTGATATGTGTAAAAGTCCTCCCTGCTTCCTGCGGGGTTGCTTTATGAGACAGTAATTCCTCAGGGCAGGATCTGACCTAGTGTTCAGGCAATGCCTGGTGCCTGTGGGCATTAATAGGACACTTTTTGTGACACAGAAATATTTAAAGCCAGCATAAACAGAGTCATGGAGAATTTCCTGAATGCCTGGAAATCCTGCTGTGGTATGAAACAGCTGGATTCAGCACACTTGTTCCTCTCATCCCTCTGTACAGATGAGCACCAGGACCACAGGAAGGTACCACCTTGCCCCTACTTCCAGTGGTTTCACAGTCCCCAAAGTCACTGGTGCTGTTCCACATTATTTACAACAGGCAGGACTGGTGTTTTTCCACTCTGAAGTAATTACTCACATAATTCCCTTTAAATATCAACGTTTTTAAAGCCAGGCATTATATTTACTTACAGGAATCCTTAGGACGTTGGGATCACATTGTTGATCATTGCTTGACCTTTCTCAAGATTGGTTTCATGAACTTTAAAAAGAGAATTTGTTTGTGTAATCACCTCCTGAGGAAGTCTGCTTCAATATTTGTTTGTTGTCATTCTCAAGGGACTGTTTAGTTAATATAGTACTGGCCAAAAAATTTATTTTGCTGTCTTGTGTTTTTCTTTGGAAAAAAAGGTTGGAAAGCTTAATCTGGGAGGTTAAAAGATATATATACTTAAAAGAGTGTCAGTCATTTCTTACTTAGACTCCTTTGCACTTTAAATATGATTCCATATTGGTTTTAAGAAATAGCATGTGTTCATTGCTAAAAACACTTATTAAAAAAACATTGAGGCACTTTGCTGCACAAACTCCCCTCCAGCACATCTGTGAGTAGTAATGATATTAAAAACCAAACAGGTATTGCAGCTGTTGAGTTGCAGTCCAGCGTCTCCTGGAGAGCTGTCCTTGTTTCAGCTGTGAGATGATGGGTGGGTAGAGACTCTGCAAGTTCCCCACATCTCATACAGGCTTCTCTGCCTGCATGGAGAGCTGGGAGTGCCTGTTTTTTCCTCCCTTCCCCTTTCCTTTCCCATGTGTTCAAGGCCTTATGGTAATGTCTTGGAGCCCATCTGTCCAATCCTGCCTGTTCCATGCCTGAAGGAAGGGTTTTGAAGCCCATCTGTCTGACTCCACCACACCCTAAAGAAATCCTGACACAAAATAGATAATGAGACAGTTTAGTAAACAAATTTAATAGATGTGGACATCAGTGTTCAGCATTTCCTGAGCAGGATCTTAGGTTGGCATCATGTGAGCAAAATCCCCAGGTCCTGCCTGTTGTGTAATTTCTCCATGCCTTGTTTTCAGCATAGCAATCTATGGCCACATGCTGTTCCTTCTAATTCCCTGGCCTGGGATGAAGACTTTATGGTAAAGCTCAATTATTTTGCTCCCTTGAACTCCTAGAGAATAATGAGCAGTTTAGAAATTCATCTTATTTGGGTTTGGTGTACTCCGGAGCACTTGACTTCTCTGCAAAAAAAACCAAAGTCATAAGTTTAAATCATGACCACAAATGCATAGGAACTAAATGATGATGGGAAATATATAGCAAAGGAGAAAAAAAATCAGTGTAAAATTGTGGTTTGTCAACCATAACAAGAACCTAATTAATTTTATTGGAAAAATAATTTACAGTCAGTTTGGGATGAGAAAATAGTGATGGTTGGGAAATCATAATTTTTGGAACACCCTTAACTGTGCAGCGCCGATCATCACTTTTTAATGTATGATCACAATCCATGTGATTTATGATCTGTGGAAGATGATTGAAGGCCTTGGAAAACCCACAGGAAAATGTGTGGATCTACCCTCACAGGAATTTCTCTGGGTGCCCTTCAGTGTTGGTGGATCCAGGGAGACTTTCTGATTATTTCTACTTTGATAGTCCTACCTCTAAGATAAGGAGTTTATCTTTTTCACTTTATCCTTAAAGTTTTTTATTTGGTGGTGAAGTTTGCAATGAAATTTTAGTTACATCATTTATTTCTGTTTCTCTGCACTATGATACCATTCATTTTTCCAGCTTACTAAAGGTGAGTTTGAGGTTCAGAGAGAAAGCAAAGTGCTAAGTATCATTAGCACATCTGTGTCAAAACAAGATAAGAAATGATGAGTTCAACATTTCACAGTTGTTTTTCCATTCTCAGCTAGGATGATTCTGTTCATTTTAACCCACAAGCATTAAAACTCAGATGATAGGTGCAGAAAGTGCCCTGTTCCACTACTGAACAAAGCCCTCAGCTCCCAATAAAGCTGAAAAAAATTCTGAAGTTCACTTGGCACACATTGATCCGTTGGACTCATCCTGAACTAAACTGCACTCAGCTGCTCTTTGCTGGCAGGCTACTTTTGCTTTTTATTGTAGAGCTTGCCAAGTAATTATCCAGATAGGATTTCTCTTTTTGGTTTCAACTTGTCACGTTCTTTCCTTTGCATATCTCATGATGGCTGCTTGTCAGTCATGTCACTCATTGGAGGCAAGAAGCCTAAGGTCATCATTAGCTCATGGCTTGATTGTCTGGAGAGGGAACCCCAGGCAATTCCAATGCCTCCTATCTTGTGGTAAGAGCTCTAATGCATTTACTCCCCCTCTTTTCCAGGAAGAGCCCCCATACTGACTTGTCAAAGGGTAAATCAGTGTATTTCATCAAATGGCCATGTGTTAGCAGTAAATAAAGAACAATAATTAAGGCACCAGTGAGTTTCACCAATTTACTGTCTTTTCCAACTTTTCTAGCACCTCTTTTGTGGGGCTCCTATTGTTAGCAGAGGGCTGAGTTCCACCCTGCAGTCACCTATCATCCCTGCACAGCTTGCATGAGGAAGGGACTCTCTTGGTGCAACAAGATGTATTTTCATGCTGGATTATAGAAAAAAAGTGGTTTGAAAAGTTGACTGGACGATTGCAGTCCCTTCAGTGAACCCCTCAGCTTCTCTTTGGTTTTACCCCTTCCAAGCCACTCAGTTTCTTTTATCTATACCACACAGGGAGAGGATTTGGTTCACATGTTCATGACACTCAGATTTAGGTGTAATGTGGACATCAGCACATGAGCTGCTGTTCCAGCAGAGATCTATCCAATACAACCAGTGGAGCCCCTGCAGTCTGTGGGACTGGTTGATACATGTATCCAGAAAAAAACTACATGAAGAAACCTGAGTGTAGGTATATGATCCTCCCTGGAAACATGGTTCAGTTGCCTAATTACAAGGATGTTCTATCATTCTGGGCACCCTCAGGTGTCTCCCCCTGCCCTCAGCTTCTGGTTAAAAATCCCACTCTTCAGTCATTGAACCCTTAGTTGTATCTGCCAGCCTCCGGACAGGATTTGGAGGGCACTGGGATTCTCAGATCCCATCCTGCGTGGTCTCAACACTTATTCCTCATTCATCCCCCATTTCTGGCAGTTGGTTCCTACTCCACAGATGTGGAGATATGGAGCTGAGGACTTCTGAAATCTTCTATAAATTTGGCTGAGAGAAGAAACCAAGTGAGGTCTCTTTGTTTGGCTGCTTTTCCAGGCTGCTTTCCAGAGTGCAGCCTGAGCACCTGAAGGAAACTCCAAAAGAAGAACCAACAGTAGTTGGTGTTCAACTGTGTATTGACCATGAATTAAAAGCTCCTAAGGCTTTCTGGTGACAATATGACACAGTTTTCAAAATAGCTGGGTACTAAGAGTCCAAGAAGTTTTGGATTCGAGATAGAAGAGATGGTCCCAGCAAAATACTCAGCAAAGTCTGTTTGCCAGGTGAAGGGAGGAGATCTTATCTCAGAGATTTCGTTGCTGTTATATGTAACAGCTGTTGCTGAGTCTTATGTTGTGAAAAAAGAGAAGGCTAGAAGGGAGGAAACACCCACTATTCTAGGAACAATTGAAAGGGTTTTGCTGTGGAACAAAACTCAAAACAATACAGCAAAAATCTGTCAGGAAGAACATCTGGAACAGAACTGAAATATGGAAACAATGGAAAATGCTTTTAAAACTCAACAAACTAGATCCAAGCCACAGTCCAGAATAAATTAAAATCTGGATAGAAAAAAACTCATCGTATTTCTGTTCTCCTTCTTATTCCCTTATTTTCTCTTGTAGTAGGTTTTCTCCTCTCCAGGGGTTAGACCTGATGGAGGAATATGAACCAGCTGAAACCATTGTGCTAGCAGATCTGTGCTACGATATCAACATTTGGATCTCACTCTTCAGGACAGTGTGTAATCAGTGGTGAATTTATTAACATCTCAGGTTGTTTATTAACACAGAATTATTGTATATGGTTGGGTTTTTTTTTGCAGTGTGTAGTGCAATTGGAAGAACATTTGTTTGAGGGAGCTCTGCCTGTCTTTAGTGCCTCCTGACCTTTTCTGCACATCTCACCAGACATTTCTGCCAGCTTTTGGTAATTTCCAGGTTGCAAGTATCCTTTCTTTCCTGGTTCTCTGCCAGTAGAACATTATTATTTCACTTTATGATAGTCAGGTTGCTCATCGAATTTCCAGGGCTTGCAGCTGGAGTAGGAGCATGAAAGGGGATCCATTTCTGGTCATCTCATGCAGAATGGGCAATTGGGCATTTTGGTGTGATCTTATATAGGACTTGCTCACCACAGAAAAGTGGGGCAAGAAATCTGAAATTTTCATAACCAAAGTCCAAAGATGGAGACTTGAAGCCCAAATCCTTCACTTGGGTGTTGCAGACATCATGATTCCTGTTGTTTATGGCAATCTGCTACACCCAACAAAATTACTTAATACAAGAGCTGTAATTTCACAGCCAGTTACATCATAAGGTTCTGAAACTTACCCAGCCCTTGTGACTTGTGTGAATCCAATACTTTGGATTCACCTTATGAGTAAGCTGAAGTAGCTGCTCCTTCCATATCTTCATGTTCATGGGCCATTCTGTTGGAATCTATTTAGACTTAGCCAAAGTATGTATATGAGACCTTCCTCAGCTCTTCCCTTTGTTTTTCATTCTTCCCCATTTATTCCCGGAGAGATTCTTACCTTTTCAAAGCCTCTTGCCTTATTATGTTCAATATTAGAGAATCCCAGAATGGGTAAAGTTGGAATGGATAGCTGAAGGTCATCTCATCCAAGCACCCTGCTCAAGCAGGGTCCCCTAGAGCATGATTCATTTTTTCCTAGTTCTTCACTTCAAAATTCCTGTTGTCTTTCCTAGACCATCCCTGTAATTGTTCTCTCAATCTGTCTCAGTTTATCTGCTTACTTTCAGTATCTTCACACAAATTTGGGTCCCTAATGAAACACTGAATTCCACAGGATTTGCAGGACCAGACCTGGTTGAGTTCATGTCTCCATTCCAGTCACTCAGGCTGTAAATTAGTGTGTGCCACGTTACTGCTGTACTCGTGTAGTTTGTTAATCACAAAGTTTTGTGCTACTAAGCCAAGTGCCTTGGAGAAGCCAATTATATTATATCAAAGCTATTATCTTTACCAACTAGACCTGTAATCTCATTAGGAGACGATAACAAGGAAGTTTCACAAGGCTTTTTTTTTCCCTATAAAAAGAGGTTGATTGGCATTAATTATATCATCCACCTTTAATGATTTATTAATTGTGTTCAGAGTTGGACGTTCCATTTTTATTTATTTTTCCCCTAGAATCAGTGTCAAGTTGACAGGCCTGTAATTACCTGGGGCTCTTACTTTTATCTTTGTTTGAAATATGGCACAATATTAGCTTTCTTCAAGGGCTCTCAGACGTTGTGAGTGATCTCAAAATTATTGAAGAGTCCACCTTAATTGTCCAATGGGTTTCCTGGGAAACTCTCTGCTAGCACTTGCATTCAAGTTCTGAAATCCATTGATTTAAAGCCATGGAAATATTGATGGCAATAAGCAAGTATTAAGTCTACTTTTTTTCTAAATATTCTTAAAAGAAGTATGATTTTTCTATTGATTGATGACTCCTCTGTTCTTTTATATCATTTACCAATTACAGTTTCTGGCCACTGAAGAATTTCTGTGATTACCTTCCCTTTTAAAATTTTATTTTATTTTCCATTACAAATAGTTTTATTATGACCTTTGTTTCTCACTCCTGACTGTGATTTTTATTAGTGTGATTTTGACTTTTTTTTTTTAACAAGGGTAACATTTCTTAATATGTTGTTCTTTGTTTGGACTAAAATTTATGATTTATAGCTAAATGTAGATGCATTTCTTTTAAGGGAGGAAGAACTTTCAGTTCATCCTATAGAACCCCACTTCCAATCCTTTGTACATGATTTCTAAGTCTGGAAGCCTACTTAAAAATGGTTTTGAAACTGAGCTGAGAATTGGATATATGAGATGGTTTTAACTGATATAACTAGAATAATAAATACTTTGTAACCAGGGGTAAAAAACATGAGAAATTGTGAAAGCATATTTGGACACAACCTAATTCCTGGTTTTCCTCTGTTCAAACCACAGCTGTGGGAGTTTAAACAAAGAAATCAAAGCCTGTTTGAGTGGACAGTGGACACTGAAAGATAATTCCCTCCATGTCTCCAGAGAATATACAAGCTCACTGGTGTGAGATATATTAGATGGGGATCATGCAAGTCTTGTACTGTTTGCCTTTTACCCATTAAAAAGCTGTAGAGAGAATTTAAATATCCTCAGTTATCAGTCAGACGCTTCTGGGGTACAATGAATTGTTCTATTGATTTCACTTAAATAAAAAAAATGCTCTAAAAGCAAAATGTTTCTTTAGGATACAAAATCAGCTCTCTTTTCCAAACTAGTAATTTTTAAATATTAAAAGAACATGACAGGCCAGCTAATTTTGTACAGATACATATATATATTTTAGTTCTACATCTGCTGCAATTTTCTGTTGCATAATTGATTTAATCTCTAATTTTGAAGGAACACTGAACTCCTTTACTGGACTCCGCATACATTTCTCCAGGGCAAAAACTGTCCTACTTTTTCCTCCTTAGTATCTGTTTAGTGCTGGACCATTTTCCTCTGAAACTGTAAACTATCCTTAGTGAAAGAAATTAAGGCAAAGTTAGAATACAGTTTACTGTGCGGACTTATCACCATTGCACACACCAAATCTTCTTGGGCACTTTCTTTTTCCTTACTTTTTTTCCCCTCAATCATTCAATTTTCCCTGACCTTGCTGCACGATTACCCTGGAAATGGTAAAATTGTGAAGGAGCAAAAAGGTAAAAACTGGTTGAGAAAGGAAATATTAATTCAGCCATTTAGATATTTCTTTAAAATCAGATTCACACATATTTCCCCTCTAGTTTCCATCCTATTTTCAGCATCACAGAAATCATGGATACTTTTGTGGTGGGTTTGATGGTGTTTTGTCTTTTTTGCAGGTTCTTTGCAACATCCCCTACAAAGGGATTTAAAGCTGCTGCTCCTTCTTCGGGCATCTGAAGGGATTTACTGTGATCGTCTGGAGGATATAAATATCCACCCAGGGAGTATTGGTATGAAACATGAGTTCCACTTTTCATAGGAAACTTAATTTTTGGTGATATCCAAATCTGCCACCACTGAGACTGTTAATATGTTGTACAGAAAAACCTCAAACAAAGTTACACGTATTTTAGAGCTAATGTACCTATCATCTGTATTAAAAGTTTCTGTAGTTTGGATTTTTTCTCTGGTTTTGGATTCCTTTTCCAGAGGAAAAATAAATAAAGTTCATTGTCCAGAAAGATTAATAATAGCTGCATAATTTTTTGCGTCTTTAATTCCTGGAATTTCTGCCTAATTTGTTTACTTTTTTTTTTTTTTGATTGGTAGATATTGTTGTCTGCAATTCTTTCAATTCTAATTTGTCAATGAGACTTCTGTGGTAAAATCCCCTCTCTTGCCTGTACATGTGATGGTATTTTATTTTATTGAGGACTTATTGCTCCTTCACTTTGTGTTTTGAGTGGAGACTTTGTGCTGTTCTTACACTTCTCATAAAATATAGAAACATACTTTAATAACTATAAAGATTTACATATATTTAGTTATTGCTTCAGTTCTTCTCAAGCCTCTTTTCCTCTCAACCTTTGAAATCCTCCTTCTGTTCTCTCTTTTTTTTTTTTTCCCAGGAGTTTATGGACAGGTGCAAATTTATAGTGCTTATCCTAAGATGCCTTGGACACATCTGGGAACTAATGTTGCTCCTGGCAATGAAAGGTGATATTTTTCCCAAATATACTTTCAAATATTAAATTTTGGCTCCAGATCCTATGATTTGTATTTTATATTCCTGTGAATTGCTTTATTCTTTTCCTTTGTGATGGGCTCTGTTTAAATTCTGTCTAGATAGAAAAAAACAACCTAAGTAACAGAAAATTGCACTGTGATGGGTTAGCTGAGGATCTTTAAGGTTCCTTCCAACCCAGATTAACTTTAATTCAAAAGAAATATAAATTCTAAGGACTAATCAAGCTNCCCTCCCTCCTTTCCCTCCTTCCGTCCTTCCTCCCTCCCTCCTTTCCGTCCTTCCGTCCTTCCTTCCGTCCTTCCGTCCTTTTTCCTTTTCCCATCAGGCTAGAGGTATCAGCTTTTAGGGAAGGAAATATTTGGGATATGATTGTAAAGAGGAGCAGTGGAAGCACAAAGACCTCACCAGCTGGGCTCATCTGTTGTGAGCTCTCTCAGAATTGTGTGTTCAGTGTAGATTAATTGTTTAGGAATTGCTGTGTAGCTGATCCTGATCCAAACCCTGCAACTTTAGAATCACCCTCTGGAAATTTTTCTCCTTCCCTGACTAAGATGGGAGATGAGAGCAAGCAGATTCTAAACTGAAGTATTCCAGTTTAACACTTGGATGAAATGGATCCAGGCTAGATCTGGGTTAGTGCCCAGATATTTTATATGAAATATCATGAGGTGCTAAGATGCCACTATTTGGAGTTAATGCATGCACATTAAATACAGCACAAAGAGTGGTTTCTGTTAAAAGAAAGGGAAAAACCCCAAACCCCATTTTTTATTAAAAGGCTACCAACAACCAGCTATGAGTTAATGTGATTGGATACAGGAAATAAGGAAATCAGTGCTGGAATATGAAAGCTGAAGGAAAATGAAAGCTGAAGGAAGCAGGTTTTATTGAAGGAGAGGAGCTGATCTATATCCTTTTCCAGTATGAATCAGCTCATAAGTTCAGGAAGGATTTTTCTGCCATTTCAGAAGATATGCAGTAATTCCTTAAAAAAAAGGAATAAATTTTTGGCGGATTTCTTTGCTGAATATTCACAGGTGTTGTATACTTTAAGTGCTCATCTAGAACCTACTGATCTTTGAAAAATATTGGGGAAAGAGACTAGAAAAGCTTGACAACATCCCTTTTGGAATCTCCTTTCTCTCTGCACTTCTGTCACTCTAGACTGCATGTGAGGCATCGTCTGAATTCACCCAGTGTCCTTTTTTCTGGATAACCCCCTGAGGAATTTAGATCATTACCTGACCAGCAGCAGTCACCCTGTAACAGGACAAAGTGTTTATCAGATAGAGATAAGTGCTGATCATTATCCATTTTGCTGTCACTAAATGCTTTTGTTTTCCTTATGTGAAGCTAAAAATCCCCTGAACTACTAATACAACTTTGACTGTAAATGGGGATTTTCAGTTCAAGATTAAAACAAAGAAATGCAGGACTCTGTGCAATGTTTGGTAGCCAGCAGAGTTTTAAGTGCTGCTGCCTAGAAGGCGTTCAGCTATCAAGGGCAGGATTCAGGTTCCTAAACAGATGGTTTGGGCCTGTTTGAGGTGTTCTTTGGGTTCATATGAGATGATTTTGGGCTCCCTCCATGGCTTGCACCTTTGTCTCCAGGAATCAGTCCTGTCACATTTGCCAGCTGATGTTTTAAATACCCTGGGATATCTCAGATAGCAAGAGGTGCTCTTGTTCAGGGAATCAAATCCTGCTCAAAGTTCCCAGCTCAGAGAGCTGAATTGCCTTTACCCACTACTGACTGCACCCACAAACTCTAGTGGAAACTTAGACACCAAGTGCCAACAGCCACAGGACCCTGCACATGGTTGTTGTCTAAATCCAAAGCTGACTTTCAGCTCTGTAGAATACTCCTGGCACCAAAAATGGTCTGATACGTCTTTTGGAGGCAAGTTGAGCTCTGAAATGCTGTACTGGAACTGTATATGTTGTTAATCAATGGTGTGAAATAGATGCTTAAGGATTAATTTCCTCCCACATATTTCAGACATCTGTTTATGCAGAAAGCCCTAAAGGGGCTTTTCCTACAGTATAGCCTGTGGACTTTTTTTTGGTTTTTTTTTTTCCCTGAGATCTCCCTGAGCAAAACTGTTCATTTTTAATTAAATTTGTGGGCCTAACTGTCGTAAGTGTAGTGACATTAAGTTTATTTCATGGTGTTACAGGATTTTTGTGGAGGATGAAGTAGATTGGGATCAAGGTGGGCATATTGTGATCAGCTCTTCCTCCTATGAAGCCCACCAAGCTGAAGTAGTTACACTTAAAGAAGTCCACGGTCATAATATAAGAATTCATGAACATCTTCTACACAGGCACATTGGTAAGGAATTTTTCTTTCCTTTTTTATATTTTTGAGAGTTTTCTTCTGAAGTATTGCCTTTCCATTTCATATCTCAACAGGATCAATTCTACTTCCTTGTGGTATCTTCATTTCTTTCTCCATATACCTTTTAGCTTACTAATTCTAACATGAATTTCTGTTTCTGTGAATAGAATCAATTCAGGACCGAATTGTTTGGGAAAACTTTCTGGTGTTTCAAGTCGAGCTGGTTCACAGAGAACGAAAGTAATTTTTCCTTTCTTAAAGGAAAAAAAGAAATGTAGGATTTTAGGCCCTTTGCACAATTTCTATGGCATGTCAAAAACCTGGAAAATAATTAAACCCCACCCTTTTTTCAAATATCAAAATAATTGTATTCATAAAGTTTAAAGTACAAAATTTTGTCAATTCCATGGCATGAAAATTATTTACAAACTAATATCTAAATAAACATAAAATCTCCATATATCTCTGCTTTCTGTGTAGATTGCATGGGATCTATATTTTTGTGGGAAAAGGGATGCAGTGTTAATACTTATGTACTTTTATTTCAGCCTATAAGGCAAATTTATTACCATCTATATAACAAAAGCAAAAGGATTTTATTAATGGATCAAACTGGGAACCTTCAAACCAAGGATTTTTCTTGTGTATATCAATGTTTTTAAAATTTGATCTTTATTCCAGCCAGTAGGCACAGAAATGAGTGTAATGGATAAAAAGATCCAGAAATATCATATTTTAAATAGCGAGAGTTTAAATGTCTGAGCCAGTAATCAAAGCTTCACTTGGAACTGAGCTCTGTTCTGCAATTATCCACAGTGTTAATCAACAGTAGCCTTGATGGCACAGTTTTTATGACAATTGCATTTTTCAAACAAAATGTTCAGTTCAAAGCATAGCACATCTAGACTTCATTTTCAGTAGTTTATGCAGTTTAGGCCTTTCTTTTTAGCTTATGTAGATATAATGAATGTATCATGAGGAGAAATAACTGGTTACCCCCTGAGTAATGCAGCAATTGTTAGATACAGCTGAAAAAAAAGAAATGATGGGACAGTTAAGGGGTAAATACTGAGTTTTACCTTGACAAATACCTGCAGTAAATACCTGCACACATGAGCCAATCACCCTTAGTACCTGATAATTAAAGCAGAAAAATACATACAATACATACTTCTCACTCCTACTTTATCTGCCCCTAAAGCAGGTATATAAAATATACAACAAATTGCATTTGAGATTTGCTTATTGCTCTCCATCATGCATAAAACCAGTTTGGATAACTAAATCACATCTGCATGTGTCTAAAGTCACCTGAACTTAATCCAAACTAAACAGCTGCATAAACTTGAGCAAAAGTCTCCTTCAGAAAGGCATTGAAAAAAGTGTTTTAAAATCCTTTTAGAAAACACACACAAGCAAGACTCCGTAGCAAAGAGGGTTTTGTCATTGACATTAGTCTGATGCTGAGGAAAATTCATGGAGATCAACTCTGCAGTGTGCTGAAGAGTAACTCCAGCACGCAGAAGAGAAGTGTGAACCTGTTCATTGCTTTGGCACCTGCACACCTCAGGGGAAAGGTTTAGCACCTTCTTGTTCTAAAAACAAGATATCTTGGTGAAATATAAGCGCCCAGTGAATATTTGATGGGCAGGTGGCCTTTCTGGCTTTGTGTTGATGCATGCAGATTGTGCTGGGGGTGAAACACACCTGAATGTCAGTGCAGCTTCTGTGGAGGAGCTGTCAGGATTCATGTCCCTCAAAGCACTGGTTTATAGCTAGGGTAGACACTTATCACATTTGCTTTCTCAAAACTCCCCAGGGCGTCCCCATGACACAGAGGACGGCAGACGCATCCCTTTGGCCGCAGAGGTTGGGCTCCTCACACGGAACGTGCAGATCCAGTCGGATGTGGCTTGTGCTGGGAGGATGCTGGTGGGACACGTCACAGACTCCAGTGGGATGGAATTTGAAGGTAGTTGAGATTCGCCTGTCCTCATCAAGCACATTGGTTTTGCCCAGGAAAGAGGTGAAGCAATGTGTGTATCCGTTCACGTGTGCTATGAAAGTCAGAACAAAGTGACTGTCAGCAAGTATGAAACATGAGCACCACTAAAAACTCATAAATATGGAAGATATTTTAGGAGAGGCTGCTCTGTGTTTTGTAAGGTTTTACTATGACTTTGGATATATTTATTAACAAATACCCATCACTACAATGCATTGACAAAGTCCCTGCTGTTATATGTCTGGCTGTGGTTAACATGGTTCTCCTTACCTGTTTGTATGTAATATAAACTTTTATTTCACTCCAGTTATCTCATTGCAGGTGCTCTTCAACTCTTAAATGTTCAGTTTTTGAACTTTGGGCCTCCTCAGCTTTCTGCCATTGAATTCAGGAACGTATCCCAGGAGTCCTCAATGGTGTCATCCAGCATTAGTGGCAGCTGCGGAGCCGGCGTTAGAGCAGTCGAGAGCAGTGGGATCTTGTTGCGTGATAACGTGGTGTTCAACACCACTGGACCTGGCATTGATCTGGAAGGGAAAAATCACTCTCTCATCAGGAGCCTTGTTATTCTGACCAGGCAGCCAGCAGGTTCATTAAACTGGGTTGCTGGCATCAAGGTGAACCTGGCCACCAGTGTCTCCCTTCGTGGCAATGCTGTGGCAGGATCCGAGAGAATTGGCTTCCATATCAGGGGCCAAGAATGTTTGCAAGATGGAGAATATTACAGTGGAAATGTGGCCCATTCAAGTCTCCACGGCATTCACCTGTACCAGGAAGATGGATTTCAGACCTGCATGAGAATCACAGGTTTTCTGTCCTACAAGAATTATGACTATGGTGCCATGCTCCACCTTGGAGGCAGCATTATGGTGGAGAACGTGGTGCTGGTGGACAACACTGTGGGACTGCTGGCTGTGGTGCGCTGTGTCTATGCAGAGCAGTGCTACACAGGGAAAAAATTTATAGAACTGAAAAACTCTGTCATTGTCGCAACAAGCTCGACTTTTGACTGCCTCAGAGACAGGATCAAGCCTCACTCAGCTGATCCAACAGCCCAGGACCGACCCCCAGGCTACCCTCTGAGAGGCCGTGTCGGGATTTTATGGCCCATGTTTACCACCGTCCCCAGCCAAAGGCCAGAGGATCCGTGGCACAAAACTGGGCATTGTCCAAAAGCCCTGGGAATCATGAAGCTGAAAGGTTGGTCATTGGTCTCTAGTGGCCAGACTCTTCTGTCACTGTTTTTCTTCACTATTTCCATTTTTCCAGTTGAAGTTGTAGTCTCCCACAAATGGACATGTTGGAGAAATCAGAGCCTCAGTGGAATTGACAACAGAATTTTTCTACCACTTGATACAGTCTAATTAAGAAAAAAATATTATTTGATATTTTTCACTTCTTGAATCTGCTGCAGGATAATTGTTGCCCCTAGAAGCTGTGACTGCCCCATCCCTGGAGGTGTTCAGGGTCAGGGGCAGGTTAGATGAGGCTAGAAGGAACCTGAGATGGTGGAAGGTGCCCCTGCCCATAGAAGAGGGTTGGAATGTGATGATCTTTAAGGTCCCTTCCAACCCAAACCACTTGGATTCTATGATTCCATGATAATTATGTCCTTTGATAATATGTAGATTCTACCTCACACAGACCTTCCTTCTGTGTTACTTTTCCAATTGATTCATCTTTCTGACCCACAGTTACCTCCACCTAAATAAAGATACCAAATCTGAGAAGTGAATATCACACTTTGAGTAGAATTGTCACAGAACAGAACTCACAGAAATTGTATGAAGTTCTAAGGTGTAAGATAACTTCTAATGTAAGAAGTTATGACATTTATTGGTATAAGAGATTGCATAAGAGCAACAGAAGAATTTTATGTATCCTGGATCTTTGCTTCAAATGAATTTTTCAGTCCCCAGAGCAATACTTGCATATAGAAGAACCCTGATAGCTGGTTGCAATGGTGGGATCTAAGAACCTCACTGCTTTTCATGACTTTAGTCCTCACTTTTGCAAGAAAATTCATTATCCCCTTTTTAATGAGGAATAAGAGAGATAGAGGAAGACAAATAGACTTGTGCAGAGTCTCACAAAAAATTCATGGCAAAATATGGATTTTGGAGCTGCACAGGAGTTGAGTGCCAGAGCCAAGTATGTGTCATCACACCCTGCTTGTCTTATACTAATCTCTGACAAGTAGAAAAACTATCCAAGGCAAGCTGTTATTTAACTGGTTCTTACCTATTCAAATGAAAAAGTATTAAATACTCTTGTTTTTGGTTTTTTTTCTTTCTCAGCTACTATTTCTTTCATTTCATTTCCTATAAGTATGACTTGGTTTTTATCAACTTAGGATATAACTTGACTACAGAATATTCTAAAGCCACATGAGGATCTATGAACAATGCTATTAGTCTGATTTAAAAATAATTTGTACAGATATATATGGGATCAATTCAACATGTAAAACATCACAGGAAAAAACAACTTTCTCATCTCTAGTTATGGCACTCTTTTAACCACTTTTCCTTGCTTGATCTTCTCTTAATCCCTGGCAGAAGTCACCTTTACTGGTTTTACAAAGAGCTGCTACAGTGAAGACAGGGATGTCTGTATCATGTCAAATGCTGATCATTTAGGCATCATGCCTCTCATCACAGCAGAGACATCAAGGATGTTAACTGTCAATGAGAAGGACAAGTTCTACTTTCATCCAACAAGGTAAAATGCTTCATTCTGAGCTATCTTTTTTTGAAAAAAAAACAACAAAAAAACAAACCAAACACCCACAGCTTTGGAACTATCCTCCCCTCCTCTCTGCTCTTGTACTGCTCCTGTCTGACAAAAATGAACAAGCTCTGGCTTCAAACGAACATGCACAGGAAATCTCAAATACAGAAAAAAAAAAAAAAAAAAGAAAAGGAAAACCACCACCAAATTTAGTTTAGGGCAATCTTCTATAATTTGAGCTTCAAATTCCATCAAGGTGCATCTCTGGACCAATCCTCTTGGATTTCTCCTTTTCCTGACATTTGTGTAGCAAAACAAGCCTCACATATCCCATTTCTTAAACCCCCATCCTGAGCATCTCTGACTTCTCAGCCTCAGGCTTCAGAAAATGTCAGGACCTCCAGGAAAAAACCCTGAGACAGAGAATGTCCTTTTGGTCAGGGAAGCATGGGTTGATTTGTGCCTGCAAGATCACATCAAAAATGTTGATCAGTACCAGGCAGGCTGTGAGATGTCAAATGATTGCCAGAACTGCTCCTGCCCAGGGAGAATATCATCTGTGAGTGTTGAGGAGGGAGGGGAGAACTTCCTCTGTAACCTTAAGTCGCTGGTGGTTTCAGTGGTTTAGACATACCACATCCAGTGGAAACCACGTGCCTGTTTATTGCAGTCACTGAACACAATGCAGAGGCTATGTCAGGAAAGCCTTGAAGTAGCAAAAAAAAAAAAATTCCAGTATGGACTCCACTTGCCAGTCAAAAATAATTGGAAGTGTCCCACACTGCTGTGTTTAGAGCCCCTCCAGCCTTCTGCCAGAATTTCTTATTTTATTCTATATTTTTGCTTTTTGCTCTGGGCATTAGTTTGCGTGTAGATTTCTGAGCCCTGTCCAGCTTGTCAGCTCCCATTATGTTTCACTCTTGTATCCATCCCACAATATTCTGCTGGTAGTGAGCTGCTGCATACCTGGTCCAGTGCAAGAGCTGGTGGTTTTCAAACGTGAGGAATGCACACAGATTACTGAATGCTTCCCTGGGAGGCTTCTGAGCCTCTGAGGGTGGCTGCATCTCCCAGTGCTCCTCATGCAATATCTGCATGCATTTATTTAATCCACCTCTGCAGCGGCTGAGCTCGATCCAGGCTGTGTCTGCATTGTTCTGCTTCAGCATCCTGAAGGGATTTCTTGATGGATATATCCTGTCAAAGAGAAGATGAGTGTTGCCTTGGAGCAAGAGGGGAAATAGGAACATCAGGGAATATAGAAAATCTATGAATCACTTTGCTTGTCCACTGGTAGGCCTAACCAGCAGTAATGTTGGATCTTCTGAGAAATGGTCAAGAACGGAACAGTCAGGATCAGAGGAGTCTCTGTTCTCCAACTCTTTTGAGCTGGGTTGACTGGAGGAATTGGTCTTTTTGTTCCTCTGCCCTTACTGCAAATCTCTGCCTGTTCACCCCATTCAAGGTACCAGCAATTGGGTTTTCTCAGCCTGAGACCAAAAAAATTCTCCATTTTCTTCAATGTTTAATGTCAATCCATGTATCAATCTGAAAATGTCTCCATGGACTTTGCTGGAGTACAAGTCTTTGTATTGTATTCTGCCATGGGTGTGACATGCTCAGTTAGATCCTTTAGCTGTGTTGAACCTTAAGTCAATCTGCAATTAAAGCAATTTAGCTTACTACACTTTAGTGATCCAAAAATCAGGCATGTGATCTAAACACACTGACCTCCTTCTGTAGGCAGTATAGACCCTTGTTTAGGAAATGATTTGTCTCAACTGTCTTGTATTTGTCTCAGATGAGATGAGACACAACCCCTCAACACACCTGACCTGTTACAGGTACCTTCCTCTGTGCCAGCCAGTAGTTAATGACTTAAATAGAAATTTATATGTTTTTTCTGACTTTTCCAAACCACTAATAATATTATCTTCTCCTCTTACCAGTGTACAAACCTCTGATGACACCATGCCCCCTGAAAAGGGGTGCAAAGGCTCAAGGAAAGCCCTTTTCAAAGATTTGGATGGAGGTGTCCTGGATCTAGAGCCACCTGTCTCTGTTTTCCCAAAGTCAGAATTTGAATGGACACAGTTCTACTCAGAAGCTGGTAAGTGCATGTGCTAATGGGAGTGTTTGCAAAGTCGTGCACACCTTTGAGCCATGAGATGTGACGTTCACTGAGATCTGCAACTGAAGTTGAGATGATGATTGTCCCAGTCTGTGTGATTCCTTGGCAGGAAGGATGTGGTGGATTGTGCTGTAGAAGTCTGGAGTGACTCAGTGTGCACCTCTGTGTCCACCAGTGCCACTCTGTCTCCTTGCAGAATCATTTTACCTGGCAGCCTTAGCCCCTTTAGGGTCAGGGTCACTAGATTGGATGTTAGGAAGGAATTGTTCCCTGTGAGGGTTGGGAGGCCCTGGCACAGCTTGCCCAGAGAAGTTGTGGCTGCTCCATCCTTGGAATGTCCTCAGCCAGGTTGGAATAGGTTTGGAGCAACTTGGGATAGTGGAAGTGTCCCGACCAGTCACAGGGGGTGGAACTGGACGATCTTTAAGGTCCATTCCAACCCAAACCATTCCATGATGGATGATTCTACCTGCCCCTTGCAAACTCCTCTGAGAGCATTGAAGGGCACATGCCATAAAAAAAATCACAAAACTTCAAAATAATACCAATAATTGGCCCCATGAGGATTTTCATCCACATCCCACTGAGGAGATAATCAAGCTGAAAACCTACTCCAGAAGTTTGACGACCCCTCTCTGTTTAAAAAAAGGCCCATTCTGCTCAGTAACCGCTTTCTGAAGGCTCCCACAGCAAGGCTCCGTTCTCATCCTGATTAAAACTTGGCTCTCTGATTCCAAATAAACTCTTTAATTAAAATTAACATTCCCTGTGCCTGCTGCTGGTGGCAGCCATTTTGCTGTAGAGATGCATCATTTGTGACTCTGCCGGTATGGGAAACTGGTGGGAGGGACTGTAATTAATCCTGTTTTCCTTCACACTCTAAAACTGATTAAACACAACAAGAACTTTAAACAAAATGTGTAAGGCTTTTCCTCTAAGGATCCTGCTCTATCTGGCTGCTTACAGGGTTGATTAATGTGTTG
This sequence comes from Anthoscopus minutus, assembly GCA_013399455.1. Lineage (NCBI taxonomy): Eukaryota > Metazoa > Chordata > Aves > Passeriformes > Paridae > Anthoscopus > Anthoscopus minutus. Next base: position 104,658 of record VWYI01010100.1, on the reverse strand, counting down.
TCTAGATGCAAACACTGATCTTTACTGTACCTTTTTCTACCCTAATTATTAATCCAAGCATTAATGGTTGGGTACTATTACCACTTAACACCTGCACATTATTGAATATATTTGCATACAAAATCTGGATTTTATTCAGGTTCCCACCATTTTCGCACATCCTAGCACTCAGTTGTATGTGTAAGAGGAATCCTCACCATCTAAAGTGTGTTGAGGGTAGAACTTTCACTCCATAGGGTTTATCTCTTTGTGAAATGGAGGTAACAGCATGTGATAGATGTTGCCTGCCTCTGAAGCTATGACAAAATTTCTGTATTATCCTTTTGCTGCCCAAATCTGAATGGGTTTTTTTTCTCCCTTCCCTTCCCTTCCCTTCCCTTCCCTTCCCTTC
>VWYI01010100.1:50171-104210 GCA_013399455.1 Anthoscopus minutus | reverse complement strand
CCTTCCCTTCCCAAATATGTATTAAATTCCTCTGCATTTCTCGTTCTGATCTATGGTTCCTTTTGTGTTAGGCTGACATTTGGAAAGGTACAACTTGATGATAAGGTGAATTCATGGTTGTCTTCTTTCCTTCTCCTCTGGGAAGTTGCAGCACTGAGTATTTTTCACAGTGCAGTGCAGGCTCCCAGGAGAGAGAAATTGGAGAAAAATCTCAACTTTCATGTTCCCACTGATCTCCTACCAGCAGGACCAGAGCAATTATCATCCCCCTGTGCTGGGCACTGATGAGGCCAGACCTTGAGTCCCATGTTCAGTTTTGAGCTCCTCACTGCAAGAAAGACAGTGAGGGGCTGGAGTGTGTCCACAGAAGGGAAAGGAGCTGGGGAAGGGTCTGGAATGTAAGTCCTATGCAGAGCAGCTGAGGGAGCTGAGGTTCCTTAATCTGGAGAAAAGAAGGCTCAGGGGGACTATCTACAACTCCCTGAAAAGAAAGATTAGCCTCTTACCCCAGGAAATTAGTGATAGGTCAGGGGAAAATAGCCTTAAGTTGCACCAGGGAAATTTCAGATTGGATATTTGGAAAAATTTCATCCCAGAAAGGGTGGTGGGCCATTGGAACAGGCTTCCCAGGACAGGGGTGAGGCCGCAATCCCTGGAAGCAGTGAGAAAACCAGATGGATGTGGCCCTTCATGATATGGTTTAGTGGGCATGGTGGCATTCATTCAGTCTGGGCTTGATGACCTTGAAGGTCTTTTCAGCCTTAATGATTCTGTAGGGCCGGATTCCCCTTTGGTGTGACAATGCTTCAAGGCCTTTGAAGATGGTGGTTTTGTTACAGAATTTTAAAATCAGGGAATGGCTTGGAAGGGGCATTGGAACAGGATGATTTTTAAGGTCCCTTCCAACCCAAACCAATTGTATGATTCTGTGATACACAAAAATATTTATGTTCACTTCAATCTTCCAGTTTGGCCAGTCAAATTGAAATTACTGTTATTCAGCCGTTTTTAGGTACGCTAATTACTCTGTGGAGAGCAAACCAAAACACTCAGTAAACATCAGGGACAAAAAAAACCGTGGAGATATTTTATCAGAATAAGGAATATCACAGGGAAGAGGCTGTGAGAGCCATAATTGGGATACAAGGGATCATTCACAATGTTGTTAATGCTCCTGGATTCACATGTTGCCTTTATTAAAGATGCAATCGGTATAGAATTTATGAAATTTATTATTTCTATACCCACATTTTTCTCCCTTTGTTTTCCCAAACTTTTATCCACTGAGTTTGCTCTTTGCTCATAGACCAAACTTTTTATTGTGACTCTCTGAAGAAGCAGAATTGTTCGCTTCAAAGTGAAGTTTTAGTTTTCTGGATAAACCACAAAATTCAGAAAAAAACCCAAAACAGGACGGAACAGATCCAGGATTTTTGTTATTATTATTTCTACTGCAAGAAAAAAGAAGTAACAACAAAAGTGGGTTTGGGTCCAACAAAGCATAATTACTTTTTAATATGAGAGTCCTTTCAGTCTTTTGTTTTTTGTCTTTTAAATATAATGCTGCAAAAGTTTAAAATTAAATGTTTTCCAACACCCTTTTCTCTAAATAATTTATGACAAACTTTCAAAGTACCATTTTTTGAATTATCCAAAACAATTTAATGAGTTTAACATGAATTTGTAATTATTTAAATCTCTTTGAGCTGCCATTTTTGGATGACAAAATGTTTTTCTCCTAAAACTCATGTCTAGAGCAAGCCTCTTGCAAAAGAGCTTGGGGCCAGGCCTGGAGGACTAAATGGTTCCATGATACAGGAAATACCAGAATCATAAGCTGTGAGCAGCATTAGCTATAAACAGGAGTGTCTTGCTGGGGAACTAAGGATAAGTGAACAGTTTTTGTATTCAACTGATCCCTGTGTCCCAGTGAAAACTCCAGCTCCACCAAGGGCAGCTGCTACAAGAATCCTTGTGTAGTTAAAGGATCAGCCAGTTGCTGACTTTTTGCAGTGCTCATAGGACTCTGCTGTGACAGTTCCTCGCCTCTGTAACCTGGGATGACTCCCAGAGACATCGAAGTTCATTGTCTTCCCTTGGTGGAAATGTAGCTGAGGACCTGGAACTTGTAGAAGATCCAGCTGTCCACAGTTCCGTTGTGTCCAGCGCCATCACAGAGCCATGTAATTTTGGAATGGTTTGGCTTGGAAAGGTCATCAAAGGTCATCTCATTCCAACTTCTTGTTGGAATGGAGTAAACTCTTCCACTAGAGTTTACTGATGTCCCCTCCAGTGAGCAAAGAGAGGTTGACTCATTATGTGCTTAATACACAGAATTGGAGAGATAAAACCAAGTTTTTCAAGTTTTAGTCTTGAGCCTAAGGACATATGCTGTCTTCCCTCTGATAGATACATTCTGGGTGTAATGTGAGGCAATTTGGACTGAATAATCATAGAATCATAAAGCAGATCATGTTGGAAATGGACTCAAAAGCTCATCTGGTCTGCCCTTTTGTGAGAAAGGAACATTATTTGTCACCCTGTCCAAATGCATTTTGAAAACCTCAAAATGAGACTGTGAAGGAGACTGCACCATGTCCCTGGGGAGGTTGTTCCAATAAACCATAGAAACAGGGAATGATTTGGCTTGCAAGGGACCTTAAAGATCACCTTCTTCCATCCTTCTGCCATGGGCAGGGACACCTTTCACCATCCCAGGTTGCTCCAAGCCCTGTCCAACCTGGCCTTGGACACTTCCAGGGCAGGGACAGCTACAACATCCAGTGATTGCTATCACTGTGGATAAAACTTATTTCTTCCACTGAAATGAGATCTTTCCTGGTGTATGCAGTACCTGAAGCCCATTGTCTTCCCCATGTGTCTCCTTGAGAAGAGAGAGCTTCATTTTCCTTGTAGCTTCCCTGTAAGGACTGGAATATTGTGACAGGATTCTCTTGTGAGCCTTGTCTCCTCCAGGGAAAACACACCTAATCCTTCAGCCATTCCTCACAGGAGAGGTTCCCCAGCCTTTTCACCAACTTTGTGTCCTTCCTTCAGTCCTCTCTGATTCTGATTTACTGGGGGGTGATGAAGCTCTGGGCTTTCTGATGTGTTTTCATGCAACTTTGTCTTTCTGGTTTAAACATGCTCCTTTCATTTTGTGTGAACAAAAATTATTGATTTTCTATTTTACACCAGTGAAACCTGACAACTCCTTGTAAGATTTTTGGATACAGTAGAGGAATCAGTGAAATTTAGGTGCATAATACCCCTGTGGGATGGACATTTATTTTGGTACTAGCTTTCCAGGAAGTGGAGAGAATTTGTGACTTGCCCAGGGTCAGTCTGAATTAAAAATTATCCTTCCACAACCCTGACAGCCAGATCCTGAATCTAAAAACACACCCTCCCTCTCCATTAAGGCAGGTGGAAATGGTTGCATTGAGTAGAATCAGCCCAGAGTGTATTTTAAATATCACTTTTTACTAAAATATATTCCTGTATTGAAATTCTAGCTACAATTATAAACAAACAAACAAAAAAATTGCAGGTTTTTTTTTTCAATTATTCTTAAAAAAAAGGAGAATTTTTTATTGACTCAGCTTCATAGTTAATCTCTTGGTGAGAGTGTGTTGTGGACAACTGAACTTTTTATCTGATCAGCAAATAATTGAGATTGTATTTTCCCGTGTCATTTTCAATCTAGACAGATCTAAAGCTGTGAAATTACTCAGTTGTCTTGCTTACTCTCTAGGGGTAACCAGTGTGTTTTCTAAATCATACAGAAGAAAGTGTTTAATACGTAAATGCTTATCTGAAGCAAGTTACGCAGACATTCACCACTCAATTCTATCAAAAATTATTGTCAAAAACTCTTTGAATTGTAACATTGAAGTTAAAAGTCATAAATGAATATGTAGAAGTTTGCTGATTGCATCAGAAATATGATAAAATGTCAAATGAAGGCAAAACCAGTCCAAAATAACACAGGTTATGGGTCAAAGATTTTTTTACAATTTTCTTTCTTCTGGTAATTTTAATTATTCAATAATAATCTCAAATAATAGTTAGGGAAACGTAGAATTCTGAGACAAAGGCTGGCAGTATAAGTTAGATCTAAACTTGGGTGAAAATGTTGCACCATAAATAATTAATATTCCAAGGAATATGATTAACAACACTAGTTATGCATAATCATATTCAGTAATTAAAGATGTCTGAGAAGAAAATGCAGGTTTTGTAGATCTGTAAGGAATGAAACAATGCAATATCAGCATTGTTTCCCTCTGCAGCTTTGTTGTTGTTGCTGTTCACAAATAGAAATTTGCTTTTTCTGCAATAAATGGCCCATGCAAAATGGGTTTGAAGTCGCAATGGAGGACATTAAAAGAGCTCTTACCAAGCTATTCTTTCACAAAAACCAAACCCAATATGATCAGAAAATGCTTGTAATCCTTAATTTTCCTGAAAACACATCTCTGGTAAAGATTTCAGCAGATCTTAATTAAGTTGAGACCAAAGCAGAGAATTAAGTTGAGACCAAAGCAGAGAATAAAGTTGGGAGGATTTTTGTAATGCTCATGGAAGAGTAAAGTTTGAGGTAATCCAAAGGGAAATTAAGTTATTTTTATATCTTTGATGTCTATGTGGTGGCTCATCAGGGGTGAGATGCTTGAGCACACTGAATTAAACAATCAGCTCTGTCAGCTGCAGTACAGCAGAGTGAGGGACAATTCTGTGGGTGGAGAATCCATCAGCTGGAAAGATAAAACAAGGAAGGGCTTTAAACTAACAGAGGGCAGGTTTGGATAGGAGGTATGGAAAAAATTCTTCCCTGGGAGGGTGCTGAGGCCCTGGCAAAGGTTGCCCAGAGAAGCTGTGGCTGCCCCTGGATCCCTGGAAGTGTCCAAGGCCAGCCTGGATGGGGCTTGGAGCAACCTGGGATAGTGGAAGGTGTCCCTGCCCATGGCAGAGGTTGAACAAGCTGAACTTCTTGATGTCTTCCTGAACAAGCCAGTCCGTGATTCTGTGATCTGGATGCCACCATGAGACTTCCTTAGGGGACAGCTGCCAAGGAAAACCACTCCTCTACATGATTTCTTTTGGTAATCATGGATGCTCTGGGCACAGTTGGGATGTAGCAACAAGGTCAGCCTTGGGGTTGAGATGGCCATGCCACATGTCCATTTTGAAATACTGTAAACTGCTTTTGTTCACAGTCACCTGCATTTCAGATGCTAATAAACAGCTGTTTTCCTTTTTCAGGGTTCCTTTTTCCTTAATTCTGAAGCTAGGATGTGTGAGAAGAATGGCATTGTTCATTTTCCATGTGATCAGCATAGAGCAATGTGTGTACACAAACAGATTATATATCTGTATATGTACAATTGTATAAACCTATCAAACCTTACTTCCTTGTTCCCATCAAACAAGGGTATCAAATTCTTTTCTCCTGATGAAGCTAAAAAAACCTTGGCAAACCATTTTGCACATTTATTGCTGTAAATGGAGTTTTAGCTTTTTGTGCCACCCTTTCTGCTTCTTTTCTAAATTCCTCAGGTTCTTTAAACAGTCATGCACTGGTGTTCAGTTGCATAAAATGTAAAATATGTGTACATATCTATTAGGAATGATTATCCAAATGAATTTTGGAAAAACTGATTATGAAGTCAGGTCCCTGACAATGGGAGATAACCTTGTCCCTTAGGATAGCAATCCTTTTTGAAGATGTGCCAACAAATAGTTTCTGCCTACTCTTGCTATCAGAAATTCTTGGCTTCTCCTTTTAGGCTTAATCCCTGAGGATAAAAGTGCAGGTTTATAATTTTCCAAACTCAACTCCTGTATTTAAGGAGCTATTTCAAAAAATGCCACCATTTTTAGAGTTTGTGAAAGCTCAGAGAGCTTGTTTGCTTCCCCGGGGCCACAGTACCCCCAAAACACCACATCACCTTCATTAAGGATTCTAGTTATGAATATGAAACCCACTTCTTTCCCTTTGTGTATATAAGTGTTGTCTGCAACACCAGCAAAAGTTTCTTTTATCATTGATATTATGAGGCTTCTGGTTCAGTGTAGTGTTTCTTAAACTGTGCTTCATAAAGCATTGGTGGTCCATGAAACCTGAATAACTGATGGATGCACCACTCATGGATTTATTTAGGATCCTGACAGTTAAAGCTGAAAAGAATTATAAGGCATGTGGAAAACAGGAGATACGAGAAATGGCTAGAAAAGCTGGGTGGCTTGGTCTTGAGAAAAGGTGGAACAGAGGTTTAGGAGCGGCCATCAAAAACGTGAGACTACTGGCAACTGGAGAGCAATGAATTGCTCTCAGAGTCTGTGGAATCATAAATTATCATCAGGATAATTGTATGTGTTGGCAGGAAACGTTGGAATAAAGACAGAGAAACATGGGTGTAGCTTGGCCGAGTGAGTTGCAGAGTCCTTATCAGTGGTAACACCCTTAGATAATCAGATAGAAATGATCTTTTCCTGAGCAGGTGGAGGATGGATCAAATAACATCATGTGGCCCTTTTGGCACCTATTTAAAAAATTCTGAGAGGATATTCATGGTCTGTAGGAATCTTTGAAGTCTGACAGTGATATACAGGTCCAAATGCCAGGGCATTGCAGGAGGAAGGTTTGGTAATTAGGACTTTCTAAATACTTCTGATGGAGACAAAGACTGACCATGGGGAGAAAAGAGAGATTTTCTCTCAACCCATGTGCTTGGTCCTGGTCATCCAGTCTGCCTGTACTGGTGGAATGCCAATGAGCTTGAAAGGATGGGCAATATGTGAGTGTAGAGATGAGTTCTACAGATAATGGTGTCCAGGGTCTGAGTGGGGTTTACAGCACCAGGGAACCAAAACTGGTGCAGGTTGCCCAGAGAAGCTGTGGCTTCCCCATCCCTGGAAATGTTCAAGGCCAGGCTGGATAAGGCTAGGAGCAGCCTGGAATAATGGAAGGTGTCCCTGCCCATGGCAGGCGGTTGGAATGAGCTGGTCTTTAAAGTCTCTTCCAACCCAAACCATTCTGTGAATCTATTCCTTATGTGGGACCTCTCCTGAAAGCCCAGACATCCTTCTTATTCTCCCAAGGAACTGGTTCATTCTTATTTATCATTCCGGCTTTGGTGATGCCCACAAATCTGAGTCAGTTGTTGGGTTTTATTCCTACCATATACCACCCAGGAATTTTCCAGCATCTTCTGGATGAATCACAGAACAATTTGGGTTGGAAGAGACTTTAAGATCATCTCATTCCACCCCCTGCCATGGGCAGGGATGCCTTCCACTATCCCAGGTTGATCCAAGCCTCATCCAACCTGGCTTTGGACACTTCCAGGGATCCAGGGGCAGCCACAGCTTCTCTGGGCACCCTATGTCATGGGCTCCCTATCCTCACAAGGAAGAATTTCTGCCTAATATCCAGTCTAAACCAAATCTCTTTCAATTTGAATCTCTTCCCCTTGTCTTGTCAATCTATGCTCTTGTAAATATTCTCTCTCCCCTTTTCTTTTTGACTCACTACAAGTACTGGAAGGCCACAATTAGATCATCCCAAAACCTTCTGTTCTCCAGGCTGAACAATCCCAATTACCTCAGTCTTTCCTCATAGCAGAGGTGTTCCATCCCTTTGATCATCCTGGTACCTCCTCTGGACTTGCTTCAACTGATCCATGTCCTTCCTGTGCTGGAAGTCCAGGGCTGGAAGCAACTCTGCAGGTGGAGACTCACCTGAGCAGGGCAGAGTCACTTCCCTGACCTGCTGCCCATGCTGCCTTTGGTACAGCTGCTGCAGAAGCTGCTGGTAAAAGTTAAACCAGAATGTGTCAGGAGAAACAGAGGGAAGTGGAGAAGTGAGTTGCTCCAGTGAGGGAGTGATGGAACCAAACCCAGCATCTACATGGAACACCCTCTGCAGGCTTGCTCACTGTTACCTTTAATGAGGGAAGGTGGTTACATTTATGCAATTTAAAAAAAAAAAAGTGAATTTCATCCTGCAAGCGTAACTATATTACTTCTTTTAGAGACATATCTATAATCCAACCAAACTGCTGAGTGGGAGTTTGCAGAGGTTTACAGGGGAAGCACCGTGTTTTGCAACAATTAATTTTGCAGAGGAAGCAGCCTGTTTAAAGATGCCTGCAGCAGTCACTAAAATATGTGTTGTTTTTCAAGGCCACCAGACACACAGTTGGCTAGGTTGGCTAATAAACCAAACAACAATGCAAAAATAAAAAAACAAGAAACCCCAGTCTCATGGGGTTTGCAGGAAGAAGGGATGAGAAATAAAATGAATAATGCTTACCTGCTAGGGGTGGGTGAAGACTATAATTGTTTAGCCCCCAGCAGATCCCTGAAAGGGTTAAAAATGACAAAGATATTAGTTGGTGACTGCTAAGATTGTTGGTTTGAAGCTTTGGGCAAAACAGAGACTGTTATTTACCGGACTTGGTCGATTTACTTCTTAATGCAATAATGACCTGTGAAATGAAACGTGAGCTAGACAATTGTTCCTCATTCTTTCCAGTAAAACATCCTTTCATACCCCATTAAACCACCATTAATTCCATTTGAAAGAGAAGCAGGCACAAACACCAAGGGATATCTCTCTCTTTTCCTCTTTTCCTCTCTTTGTGGGACTGATCAAGGCCTGTGGATGGAAAAGCAACTTTCTCACCCATTTCAGAGAGTGTTGGGCAGCCTGTGTGGGACACATTTTTGAATGAACACTGCAGAGATCTATTGGATTGGCACCCAGTGGATCACATCCCTGAATTTTCATATCAGGAAATCTGGCAGTTAATTTATTGTTTTTTATGCATCAGGTTTCTGTGTCTTTTTTTTAGTTGGCCTTCTTCAAGCATGAGATTTCTGTAGTCATGCAGTATATGTGCAGATAGATCTGTGTGTTATTTCCCTCCTAGTCCTTTTAAACACATTTTAACACAAGTAGTAGAGTGCTAAGTCCTCAAGGTAATAGATTTCCATAGCGTCAATAAAGTTTGTGAAGAAAACCTCTATGAATGAACCTCTCTGTCCCCTCAAAGTGGATTATCAGTTTGGAGTCCATTGGTTACCAAGAAATGTCCTCTGGAGAGAAACTCCACTTTTGTATCTCAACTAAAGGAAAACACTTCTGCACATTGGTTGAGGGCTGGGAATCCAGCCACAGCTGTGTAGTATAGACTGGTTCCACTTGGCATGGAACTGGTTCTTTACCTCCTGATTCTCCTCTGCCGTGGTATTCAAAGACGTGTCCATGTGGCACGGAGGGACATGGTTTACAAGGAGTTTGTAAATTACATTTACAGTTGCACTTGATCTCAGAGGCCTTTTCCAAAGCCAAGCCTCCACAGCCTTCCCAGTCAGTGACCAGATTGTCTCCTTGCTGCTGTTTGGCCTTACCTGAAACCTAGAACAAGGGCACTCAGTCTGTTCTGTGGCAGGTGTTGTCCAGCTGCAAGGAGGTTGCCATGGATCAATGGCCTCCATCCAAGAGTACCACTGATTTCATGCAATCACAGTATAACAGCCCATAATATAACATTTCACCATATTACCTGCTTTTCAGTTGCTTCCACTTTTATATTTTATTTTTTTTTCACACCCTATACTTTGATGTTATTTGCTACACTAGATGCCTTTCTTTTTCCCTGATAGTTTATGCCTGGGGAAAGATTTTGTCTGAAAGTTTGCTCAGAAATTGTTTAGCAGCAATGAATGAAATGAAGCTTTCTATTGGTGTGTGTTAAAAACAAATCTCTAAACTCTAGAACCTATGGCCTTGCAGTAGAGGTTAAGGGTTATCAGGGAAACAACTCTGTGGTCAGTGAATTGTTTTCTATCCACAGTCCTTGTGCTAAACTGTATCCAGAATTATTTATGAAAATAAATTGTTTAGATTCATTATGTTATATTCTTTGAAAGATCTAAGCCTTGTCTATCGCTTGTGAAAATTTCAGGTCCCACTCTGCTGCATTGTTTGAAGCACAGGCATCAAATCATCAAATGCTTTCCTGAGTATTTGGAGCCTCAAATCCCCCATTCCAGTTCCCTTGCATTGCATCTACTAATTAACAAAAGAATTCTGGGCACTTTGTGACCCTTGTTGCTGCCTAAGGGCTGTGTCCCCAGGAGGCAAACATGTGTTGTGTCCTGACTTAACAGACTGGGCTGATCAGGAGCCAAGGGATTATAGAGTCCTCTGGGGTGGAATGGAGAAGAGACCTCAAAGTTTAACCAGCAACAAGTTTGACATCCACTGGGAAAAATCTGGTTGGGTGTTGATTCACTGGCCTTATTATTAAAGCACCTAGCACAGTTTAGCTCATGTAGGATTGAGATTTTTGTGTGTACCTATGTGTGACTCAATGATTATTTATAAGATCAAGTTTCACTTGCAAAAAAAACCACCTCAAAAACCCAAAAAAACCCCACTTTGTGGAAGGTTTTAATTGCAGTTCTGAAAAGAGATGGAGAATGAGAAGTGCAAAATCCATTGTTATGAATGTGAAGAGCAATGACCTAGGAAAATAGATATCTTTTTTCCTTCCCCTGTAATTCTTCCTACATAGCCCTGCTCTGATTCAGAGTGAATCACGATGGTCTGTTTGTGTGTGCAAACATTTGTGTTTATACACACACAGGCACTGTCCTTGCAACTGTTCTTGGGAGCATTTCATCATTTTTTCCTCTTATCTTCCAAATATTAGCATTTAATGAAATACACATTTCCTTCATTTATCTTGAACCTACTCCAAGGCCAGCAAATACCAGAACCTCAAATGTTATGACAGGATAGATTCTTTATTGGTTTGTTTTCTTTTCATTCTTTCTGTTTTCACTGTGATTTTAAATTTTTTTAAAAAAGATTATAGACCCTTATGTTTCAGCTCAAGGAACCTGGCTTCTAACTGAGGTACACAAATATGTCCAAAAAAATGTCCCTGAGACCCATCCAACGCAGACAGCTGTGCTGCAAACAGGAAATTGAGGAAGTCAGGTTCATCAGAAACAGAGGATTTCCTTCATGGATGTTTTAGATAAAGCATCTTGAACTTTCTTTTTGGATCAGAATTGTAAAAGAGCCACGAGAAGAGCAGGGGAATTATCACCCTGTGTTTTGATGTCAGGGATGTAAAAGTATAACTGATCTTGTCTTGTGGGGACCATCACACCTTGGCCATGTAGACATGGCCTCTTCCAAGCAAACTCTCACTTCCCTGTCTGTGTTCGGGCTGGCAGGACATGAGCCAGCTTTGAACCAGGAGCTGCTGTGCTGCTGTGACACACAAGAGCAGAGCTGCTAAAGATGTCTGAGCACCTGAGTTCTGAGGAGAGGTCTCAAAGGAATCACAGAATGGAAAGGACTTTTAAGACCAGCTCTTTCCACCCCCCGCCATGGGCAGGGACACCTTCCACTATCCCAGGTTGCTCCAAGTCCCATCCAACCTGGCCTTGGACACTTCCAGGGATGGAGAAACCGCAGCTCCTATGGGCACCCTTTGCCAGGGCTTCAGCACCCCCGCAGTAAGGAAGTCACTTGATTATCCTATGAAATGAGGATAATTCTTCTTCTTCCATCCACTCATTAGTTTGTAATGACCCTTGACATTTCAGTGTCAGGAACTGCAGAACTGCCTATGTGGCATCTGGTATGGTGTGATTCCAAACTAGTTTGAGTCTCCTATGAAACACTGGGAAAAATTCCAAACTCGTAATTACCAGTGTTCCTATGGCATTACTAAATCAGGCAAGCACTTAGATGTTGCCTGTGTGACCTTAGCTTGCCTTGCTCTCCTTTTTGTGCTTTTAAATTTTGACAGTCTTTGTCTGCTTTGACAGCTTTCATGATCATACTAAGAAGCAAGCAATTTTGACTCACTTGGCCCAAAAAGTAATTTCTCTGGAGATGGCTCAGGACTGTGTGCTGCCACGTTTGTATAATAGAGAAGGCTATGGGGAGACCTTATTTTGGCATTTTGGTACTAAAAGGGAGCTTTTAAGAAAGGTAGGGGCAGATAATTTTAGCAGGTCCTGCTGCAATAGGACAAAGGTTGACGGTTTTAAATAAGAAGGTGGTCAATTAAATTAGATATAAAGGGAGAAGTTTTTACATTGCGGGTGGTGAAACACTGGCAACAGCCTATCCAAAGAGGCTGTGGCTGATTCATCCCTGGAAATATTCGAGGTCAGGTTGGGCAGGGCTCTGGTGTAGGTTGTCTCTGGGTGATATTCTTTAACCTTGGGGGTGGTGAGGCCCTAGCACAGGGTGCCCAGAGAAGCTGTGGCTGCCTCTGGATCCCTGGAAGTGTCCAAGGCCAGGCTGGATGGGGCTTGGAGCAACCTGGGATAGTGGAAGATGTCCCCACCCATGGCAGAGGGTGGAACGTGATGCTTTTTAATGTCCCTTCTAATCCAAAGCATTCTAGGATTCTATGACGTGCACGCAAAAAATCAGCAGGAAGTATACACCATCCATCCCAGTTTCAGCCATAGTGTGCTCAGGACAATGACTTAATTGAGCATTTTAGCTTAATGAAGCTGAGTGTTGAAAGCTCGGGCCAAGAGGTTGCTACACGCAAAAGCTGCATTTCACAAAATAATTACTGAGGCAAAACATGCAAAATCTTCATTTATGAAGCATAGCTTTGATATAGATGTCATCACTCTCCCAAAGTTCAAAGCACATGTGGTTGACACTATGTACACCATGGGGTTCTCAGGACATGTTGCATGAGTATAATATAATGCTTACTTAAAATAATTAGTTGAAAAGAACATATTCATTTCCTAGTTAATTTTTGGAGAAACAGCTCAGTGCTTTGGAAAAACGTTATTAGCTGACATTATGTGTAAGAAACTGGAAAATTAATGTTTTCATCTGGGGTAGTTATGTTGAATACTCACTTTTAGATCATGCCAAGAACATGTTTATTGACTTAATATGTAAAATTTTATATTAATTTCAGTATAAAAATATATAAATATGTTATTATAAATATAAATATATTTATGAATGTATGTGCTTATAAAATCATTCCACATTGCCCAGTTGCTGGGAAAAGAAACACACAATGAGTGAGGCAGCTAACACAGCATCATAAGGTGATTTTGAAGAACTTTTCAATGAAAAGGTGTGGGCTTTTTTTCTTTCTTTTTTCCTTTTTTTTTCCCATTGTACGCATGCTAAATTAACAACAGCACCTCATCTTGTCTTTCAGAATAATTTTTCAAGACAAGATAACCCTAAAACTTCAAGTTGCCCCACAGTGGCAACCATGGACCTGTGCAATATATTGGACTTCTGTGTTCTTGCTTTTTTTTGCATTTATCTTTCCTATTCTTTTTTACAAATCTGGGTAACTGCCCAATAATTCTAGTTTCAAAAGGCCTTATTTTGTGGTTGCTTGGATAAGGCAACTTGAATTAAAAGTTTGGTATAGATCTTTCTTGAGGGACCAATACAGAATTTAACTTCTCTGTTTGACAAGCTAATTGGCCAAGGTTTAAAACTATCAGTTATGCAATAAAAGTGTATGTAATTAATTAAAGGGAGCTGATTATTTTCAGTCGGCTCTGTTCCTGAAACATCCTCCTACTCGCTAATAAACTTTGTTCCTGCAGTGGTTTTTCTGAAATTAATAAGCACATTGCAAAACCAGGGTAAGCCTGTCTCATTGCTTGCTTCCCATGCTCACCAGGATGTAATAGTTACTGGACTGAAAATGAAGTCACATCCCTATAAGGTCCATATTGCAAGAACAATATTTTCCTCTGGGATTTACAGGATCACAGAATCCTTTAGATTGGAAAAGTCCTCTAATATCATCAAGTCAAAGCAGCACTGCCAAGTCCACCACTAAACCATGTCCCAAACACTGAACACTCTCAATGATGATGATCTCATCACTCCCTGGCCAGCCTGTTCCAATGCCTGACCACTTTTTCAGGGAAGAAATTGTTTCTCAAACAGATTATAGAATTAGCTGATCAAAAACACCAAGTAGGTTCAAGGTTGCTCCAAAAAATAAATATGAAATAAATAGAAGATACAGCTCTATTGGATGAATGGTTGGAGAAAAAAAAAATACTTGGCAAAAATTTCCCTAATAGCTGTGAGAGTCCTTGGATCTTCTTGGACCTCTTGATGCAATTTGTGATAAATTAATTAAATTTTCTGTCCATGTCTCACTCTGAGGGTTGACCACAATTAAAAGCACAACTCATATTGAAGTTGGGCTGGGCTGTTCCTGGTCTCTCTCACTTAGGAGAGGGACACAACTGCTTTATTTTCATCTCTGGAGAGGGAGCTAAGAGCTAAAACCACAGCAGGATGTGTCAGGAGTGAAGCCAGGTTGACATGCCCTTGCTATGGGATGGAGGAATAGGCTGTGCCACTTGCTGAAAACTTTTCCAGTTCTTTGAATAATGATCTGGGTTAGAAGGGACCTTAAAGATCACCCACTTCCAAGCCCTGCCATGGGCTGGGACACTTTCCACTATCCCAGGTCTCTCCAAGACCCATCCAGCCTGGCCTTTGACACTTCCAGGGATGGAGCAGCCACAGCTTCTCTGGGCAGCCTGTGCCAGGGTCTCACCAACCTCTAAATAAATAATTTCTTCCTAATAGCTAATCTAAATCTACTCTTCTTCATCTTAGAGCCATTTTCCCTGGTGCTATCTCTGTATGCCCTTATATAAAGTACTTCTACTAATCTCCTTTTTGATACTGGAAGACTTATTAAAGGTTTCTCTAAAAGTTATTATTAATTATTAGAGCTGTAAGTAGAATCAGTTGAAATAATTTTTTCATTGCAGGAAATTGATATGATATCCCTCTTACTCTTTGAAACCATAGAGTAGGATATCAAAATCAGATTTAGGGAAAGTATTTGGCCCAGCTGCCTGTGCAACCAGCTTCAAGTGGTTGCTTTGGATCCTCGTGCATGGAGGAAAATCTGTCTTCTTTCTCTCTGCAGACTCTAAGGTTACAAACTTCCTCAGACACTCAAATTTGTGTCTGAGGGAAGAAGGAAGCCCAATGGAAGTCAGTGACCACACATAGCACAAGCCACCCCTTGCTCTTGGAAGGCTGAGTCCCTCTGGAAGAAGCTCTCACTCCATGTATGTCTGAAGAGCACCCCAAAGAAAATAACCCCAAACCAGTCAGAGGTGATATACAAGTGCAGAGCTGCCTACAAGAGTGTCCTGCAGGCAGGAATCCTACAGAGCTCCAGGAATGGCTTAAAAAATCAGATTCAAATTTTAGCGTGTTTTTTGTGTAGTGCTGGAGGCAATGGTTGCTTTGGGAAGAATAATCAACATTTATAGACTGATTTCTTTTCTCATACCCCCTGTTTTCCAAAGCAGCCATTAATAGTAGTTTGACCTGAAGGTAAAACAAATTCCTGTACTATTTGTTTATGTATCCTGTCTCACCTAATCTTTTAGCCATTCAAATCTCCAGTGGCAAAGTGTCTCAGAACTGTGTGTGACTGACAGCTTCTGGGCATGAGGTGATCCTTAGAAATTCTGACTGATAGCAAGTACCTCCATGTATTATTGCAGACTGAACAAGTCACTTGTGTTCTCTAATATATTCAGGTTTTGGATGTTTTCTGCGTTTTTTTAATACTGTTCTCTGCAAAGTGAGTGTGGGTCCCCATTCAGCATAAATCAGGATAGAAGTTTGTTTGTTAACTTTTATGATTTGATGTAGATGTTGTTTTCAAAGAAGCCCTTTGTAACTAATAACTCTTCACTGCAGCCCTGGAAGGCTCACAAGTTATGGGATGGTGGTTTAGGCAAGAGGGTGGGTGGGAAAAAGTCAATAATAATACCAATAAAAAAGCCATATTTCTGATCAAAGCAGCAAGTGCTTGAATAAAGATTATATTAAAAAGAGAAAAATGTAGAGGCCTTGTTAAAACCTTTGGGTTAGTGTCCAGTTATGTGGATTTTCCCTCTAGTGCTTATTCTGGCATTCATTAAACCCTGATAAGTTACATAGAAACACTTGAAAGAATGATTAGAAATGTTATATGTGAATAATAGAATTGCTTGAAGGGAAATGGAAATTCTTAAAGGGAAATGCATACTGACATGGAAAGTGAACTTGTGCAATTTTCTCATTGTCCAGGGTTATTATCTTATTCTTCTTATTTTGAGGGTGTTGAATTTATATCCTTTTATGTTCACAGTTTGGGAGCTGCTTAGGGAAATAATATTGCTGCGGTGGGAGTCAGATAGAAGATTTTTTGAAAAGCAAAGTGTGTTTTTTTCTAGTGTCTTTGGGAGGCTGAGGCTTGAGTCTGGAGAGGAAGGGAATTAAAAAGAAAATAATTCCAAACCAACACAGGGCTTTCCTCTCCATCCTCCTGTGCTCTTGGGGTGAAAGTCCTCATAATTAAGTTTCAGATGACTTTTCACAGGTGTTTCTTGGTAAATAGGTCCAAAAGGGTCTATCTTTACATGGAAAGGGCATCTTGCCAACAGGATTGACAAGGGAACCCTTCATATTTCAGGAAATGATGCAGCCAGCATTTTAAGGAGGCTTTTTGCTTGAGTAAAAGTTTATTTCTTGTTTATTTGGTATTGCTGTTCAACCAACCAGAATATTAATGGCTGCAATGGCAAGCACTGGAGGTTAAATCAAAATGAGCTTGTTGCCATGAGAACATGTTCTATTCCTTTGCTCTATAGAGAAATAATATACCAGCGCAGAGGCAGAGGGGAGCTGAGCTGATCCTGTGGTTGAATTAGGAAGTCAAGCCATAAAAGCCCTAATCTAAACTGTGGGCTAATGAGATGTGAGAGGATCTTCTGAGGTCCATTGCTGATCACATTGTGTTTGTTTAGTAAGATGGGAGTGTTTTCACTGAGACAGAAATTAGATTTTGTCGAGAGAAGTTTCAAAACCAACCTGCAATACTTTAAGCCACAGTGATTTAATGGGACATGGGAAAGCATTTTTTAAGCCATTCTGAGGTTTTTTGCACTACATGAGCTATATGTGGGTATAACATTGACGTGCCTTTCTTTGCCAATGTTATCCAACGGAATTTGAGAAGTGCTTTTCCCTTGTATTTTCTTTTCCAACAGTGGTCAAAAAAATTCTGTGGGTTGGAGGATGAAACTCTGCGCCTCTGATCTCAATGTCTGTGTTGATGCAACTCTCAAAGAAGGGTCTGTGGAGAAACTCATGACTTGGTGATCTCCCAGATCCAGACTGCTTTCACCCCACAGAGACCACACAGGTAGATGATGGCAGAGTAGAAATACCTGAGGTCACCCACTGACAACAGGTCCATGGTCCTTTGGGGACTGCAATGATTTCAAGCAAACTGAGGCTCAGAGAACCACATGTGCTCTGAAAACTGGTTTAGCCTTATTTCTAGGATCTGTAATTCCTAGTTTATTGCTGCTGGGCTATGGGTCTGGTCTTGCACTGTGGCAAGGAGAAGGTGTAGATGTATTCTGAATATTATGCATGGGGTTACACTAACTTGCTTTTCCAAAGAGACACTCAGGGTAAACTCAAAAGATTTATCTTGCCTATGTGAAATAATCTCTCTCTCCCTAAAACTGATGCTTAAGATGCTTAAATTTCCTGTATAAGGTGTTGATTTCTCTCACCTGAAGGAGTTAAGCTCAGGTTCAGATGCTCATGTCAAAACACAAATGTATAAACTAGATAAAAAGCCAGATCTAGGAGAAAGCATTGCATGGAGACTATTTCCCATGGGGATGGGGATGTTCTCTGTATTGGTTTTGTAAGACTCCATCATGATTTTGCTGGTGAAAATGTAGTATTGCAAAAGCATGGCCTTCTCAGGATGGCACGGGGCATCAGGATTGGATTTTCTGGTGAGATCTGGAAGAGAGACTCACTTCTTTATGACTAAAAGGGAGAAGGTTTAGATCAGATGTTAGGACAAAATTCTTCTCTGAAAGGGAGGTGAGGCCTTGGCATAGGTTACTCAGAGAAATTGTGGGTGGCCCATCCCTGGAAGTGTTCCAGACCAGTTGGATGGGGCTTGGAGCAACCTGGGATAGTGGAAGGGCACTGTGGAATTCCATGGCAGGGGATTGGAATGAAATAATCTTTAAGGTCCCTCCACCCAAACCAGTCTATGACGCCATGATTTTACTGTTTTCACTTTCTCTTCAATCCCTGGGCTAATTCAGTATCAAATTTTAGGAGGATTGGGCTATTTTAGCAATGCATTGAGCTAATTGGTGAAAACTACATAAAGCTCCTTCTGTTGCCAACATATTCATGCAAAAATTGAGCAATATTAAACAATTATATCCTGCATTTTTGTAAAACCAATACCACTCTTAGTTTTTCTGTAAAAAGATACTTTAACCTTAACCTTAAATGCACACCTTAAATGCGTATTTTAAGTGAATGTACACATGGTGTGTTAAGTGTTTATAGTACCTGAAATAAAAGATACATATATATATACATATATACATATACATGTATATATACATATATACACATATACACAGACATATATACATATATTTACATATATACACACATATATACATATATATACACACACATATATAAAATACATTTAGATTGCAAGATAATAATGGGTGGTAGATGCATAACAGGATTTTGATCCCCTTGGTCTACAGATAATGGAATAGTGGAGCTGCCTCTTTCTTTCTTCCTGCTGCCACAATCCTTTTGGTCACCATCACCCTCCCACAACCCAGTGATGTAAAAAACACGGACTGGCAGTGACAAAGCATCAGAGGGAAGCTGAAATCCGTGTGGCATGTGACATAGAGAAAAGGTCACATTGCCCTGCATCAGCTTTCTCTTAAGTCAAGTTAATTAATGGGGTCTTTTTCTAATTCGACTGGATGGGCCTCCAGGCAAAGCACTATTTGTAATGGCACCGTGCTCTGGAGTCACCCAGCCTGGTGCTGGCTTGTGCCCCTGCATGTCCCCATGTCTTCCGGGCAGGATGCATCAGCTCAACACTCCACTCACTTTTCAGGTGTGTGTATTGCTCCCAAGACACCTGACAAAGGGTAATAATGAGCCTGTTCTAGGCTCATGCCTAGGCTTCAATGGCTCTTGCCATTGAAGATCCAAACACTGGCATGAACATTATGGACAGGAGATGCAAAGAAAGTCTCAAATGAGAAGCCACAATAATTTCACCCTTCTCTGTTGTGAATGTGCAGTGGATTCCTGTTCACAAAAGAAAAAGTATCACCTCAAAATAGGAAGGAAAATTGAAACAAAGAGGCAAAATACATCCCAGGTCCTTGCTGAGGGCAGGTCTCTGACTGAGCAGCAGCGTCTGCCTCTTTTCTTATCTTTGCCTCCTCTTTGGCTGGTAGATGGTTCATGATATGCTTTACTGGGCTTGGTGGTGTTTGGTTGAAGGTTGGACTTGATGACCCTGAATGTCTTTTCCAACTTGAACAGTTTTATGATTCTATCATTCTATGATTCCATGATTCTATGATTCTATGATTCCATGATTCTATGATTCTATGATTCAAGAATTCTGTGATTCAACAATTCTATGATTCTATGACTCTGTGGTGGTTTGTTTCCTTTTCCCTATGTTCTCTGCACAGATGTTGTTGGCTGAGGTGGTGTCCATGACACTGGACCTACTTGGCATCCTCCTGAGGAGCCTGACCTCGGGTTCCTGTTATCCTACTCCGTGTGGGTACATTTACACACAGCTCCAGCCTGTGCTTCTGAGTCCTCCTGGCACTGATGGAGCCTTCTGTGGGTCAGCCCTGTGTGTCTCTGAACCTTGTCCAGAGCAATGTTTCTTTGCACACCGTGTCATATGGTTAAATGTACAGCAAGAGGTGTTCTGAGATTCACAGTTCTCATCCAAGGCAAGGGCACACAACAGAGAGTTCTCTCGTAGCCACTCCTCACCTGTTCCCTTTCTTTCTCTTGCATTTGCTCTATGATTCCATATTGTGACACATTTTTAGGGACACATTTTTCATCCACTGTTTGCCAGAGCACCTGGATTAGAGAGATGCCCATGTGTGGTGAGCTGATTTGGTGGCACCACCAAACATCAAACTATTTCCCACAGTTAAATGTGGCTACAACCTCACTGAACTCATGGATTAAGACTGACTGTTGAAGACCAGAGTTCAGTCCAGCTGCATCAACCTACAGAGACACAAACTGAGTAGAGACAGGAAATCATTCCCAGGTTTGCTCCTGGGGTGACTCCAGTCTTCCCAAGCCCATCCTCCTTGTATTAATTAAGGTTGCAGTGGGTAGGCATGTTTCTCCTCAGCTGTTGTCAATCTGTTGCCTATTTCCAGCAAGGAAATAACAGCCAGGAGGTGACTAAATTGCCCCTTCTTTCTCTTCCACTCAGGTTCAAAGCCTGGTCTTGCAAATAGAAGGCACACACCAACAACTTGGTTTCCTGCCCCACTAATAGTGATTTTAATAATAACCATAAATACTTGTTGTTTTTTTTTTAATTTTAAATGTTTTTTATAGTACAAGAAAATGTCAGTGGTCTAATGGAAGCTGTCCCTGCCCGTGGCAGGGGGCTGGAACTTGACAATATTTGAAGGTCCCTTCAACTCAAACCATTGTGTGACTCTGAATTTCCAAAGAGTGATGATGTTCAGCAACCTCCCACAACGTCAAAAGAAAGCCAGATATTTGACACAATATCTACTTGGTCTTTTCCTCTGGGTGTGAACTCTTTCTAAGAGGCACAGAAATAATCTGGTCAGTAAGTTTCTCTGGATATTTCTTTAGGCTTGAGATACCTCTCTGACTGGTGTGGTCTCTGCCCTCTGTTAAATTTTGCAGGTAAAATTGTGGGCTCAGAAGCTCTCTCCAGGGACAGAAGTTCAGGTGGACAGTGATGATGCCCATGTTAAGATAAATAAAATGACACAGAGGTGCAATCCACTGTCCTGCAAAAATGTTTACTACAGCCCACAACATACTTTAGTCCTGGCCAAGTAATGCTCTCCCAAACGATTCTTGGGGTCTTGGGTCCAGTTTGGGAGTTTGCATGTGCCAAGGAACATTCCCAGCTGACCTGATGGATGAATCCATCCTGTTTTTGAAGCTGAGCTAGTTTAGAAGATGAATGCAACCAGATCATGTCAGTTGGCCTCGGTGTCTGGGAATACTCCTGGGCACGTTTAATTTACTGGTGAAGATGTAGCCAGAATGTCTCTTCAGGACCATCCATTACTTAAATATCTGTGTTGAAGCTAATATTTTTTGCACTAGTCTGATTGTATCCCACTGCCTCTGGTTTTAAAGAACTTATTTTTCCCTTTTGGCTGCTGTAATTAATCTAGGATGTGATCTGCTGTATTCATAAATCTGTGCTGTGTGGGTTTACTCAGTCTTCAAAGATGCTCAGGTTCCAAGAGCTGCTGTTTCTTTTTCATTTTCCAACTATGAGTGATTAAGCAACTCCGACTAGAGCGAATTAAAAGTAATCCTTTCTCTTGTGCAGTCTGTGTGTTAGGTTTTTTGAACAGTTTTTGTTCTTTTTTGCCTTTTTAGGGTATCTCATCTATATTTAGATAGTCAGCAAAGTCATTGGTGACTCTGTTTGAGTATGGGGAGCTGGTAAAGAAAAATCTGATGGTGGCCACCTCATTTTTAGCTCTATCAGTGCCTCCCATACTCCTGAGTGGCTTGTAATTGGATATATCCCCGTCCCTGGAAGCGTTCAAGGTCAGGTTGGATGGGGTTTTGAACAACCTGGCCTAGTGGAAGGTATCCCTTCCCCTGGCCAGCTCTTAGTGTGACCATTTATATAATCATTAAAAATCCCTTTTTCTCCAGACCAGATGGGTTGCATTCAAATTGAGATGGTCACAAATCACATTAAGCCTCAGACAGTTCCTAGACACAGTTTTGGCCAGTGCTAGCTGACCTAGACAAAAAAACATGCCAAATGTTGTTTTAGGAATGTAAAATATTTGTGATTGAGTACTAGGTCCAAGGCATAAACCTTCATAAGTGTGGACATAGCCTCAGTATACCTCCTTTAAAGACTAATGAAAAATGTCTGTGTCCCACTCTGTCCCAGAAGGTGGAAGATGTATGAATCAAGCTTTTGAGACTTTTCATCATGGACAGCATGCTTAACATGCCATCCCTACCCCTGTCCTAGACAAAGAAAAGTCTCTGTGGCAGTTCAGATGTTTATTCTGCTTTTTTTTTCTGTCCTTTATGAAAGAAATTCAGCCCACCAAGATCTCAGACATTGCTTCTGGCTTCCATATACATAGTTAAGTTCTGAGATGCTCTGACCCTCTTCAGTCCACACTGGCAGCACTAATGTTAAGAGTTATTCCCCCTTCTATGAGAGAAGTTTGGTCTCTGTGAGTAGAAGAACTGACAGGTTCTCCTCAAATCCTTCTTCTTGATCTCTCAAATATGGAATAAATAGCAAAAGCATTGGCAAAATAAACCCAGAGGAAACAAAGGAAAGGTTTTAGTGATGCCTTCTGGTTCTTTCAGTGATTTCTGCTGCTTAGAGCAGAGAGGAGAAAACTTTGGAGAATACTGGAGATGCTTGGGCAGCCTTTAAATTGGCATTTTTTATTGATTCTCCTTACTGAAATTCTATGTAAGAGTAGAGCCAGAACTATCATGGTTCACAACATATTCTATGCAGAGACTTCTTGCATAAAATGCCTTTATATTTATCTTAAATGTTTTTTCATCTATTAAGTTGACAGAATTGACATCTCAGTTGTAGTGGTTGTTCCCAAAATGACTGTGTATGATTTGGGATTATCTGGGAAAAAATTAACTACCTGGGATTAAATTATATGAAGAATCTACTAAACTGGACTGTAGCTGTCAGGTGCTTGGAAACCCTTTTTTCCAGGAGGAGGAGGTGAATCACCATGCTGGAATTGGAGGTTGGATCTGGTGTAGGTCTCTGTAGGGCTCAGCTCCTAAAAGGCACACCTCCCTTTCTCTTCCTGCTCTCTTCCTTCCTCCAAGCCATCTGAGGAGGATCTCACTGATAGCTTTTTGCAGCATAGCAAAGGGGAACCCTGTCTCCACAGACCCCCGGCCATAGCACCATCCAGGCAGATAATCTTAACCCCTTCTCACTCCAGACTGGCACTGTCACTTTGCACAAACCATCAGGATAATCTCTAAGCAGTCATGGAAGCACTGTTTTGGTGAAACACTGGGTATTGATCTCCCCTGATCATCTGCTTGCTCCAGGGGTGGCTGGCAGTGCCTGGAGGTGAGATGTGGATGTGGTGCCTCCGAGATTTCGCGTGGGCTTTGATGGCACAGACCTGATCAACGTCCATATGTCCCTCGGGTGCCTGCTGGATGCTCCTGCAAAGGTCAGGCATCTTTAGTGCTCTCCCAGAAGGTTTTTAATGGAGTGAGCTGCTAGCTTTTATCCTTCCTCATAATTTCATGAGGCAGAATCCTCCCTCCCCCAGGCAAGCAGCCAGCCTGCCACCAGCTATTCTCTTTAAAATGATGATGAACTTGAAATAAAACACGCCACAGACTGAACCCACTAACCCTCAGTCCAAAGGTATTAAGGCTGCTGGTTGATAAAGACAATATCTAGTTCTTGAAAATGTTTTGCTTCTAGCACCCCTGGATGATTAGGAAGAGAGGACTTGGCAAAAAAGATAATGGTTTTGTATTTTCTGTGGAAATGACAAGTGCAATTAGAATTGCCAACTGAGTTGTGATCAAAATTCTGATTAATTACTTACTGCTATTTCACAGAGAAGAAATTAGTGCGTATCTAATTGGCGTTACTGAAATGTATTCTGTGCCTTGCTTGCATAAATTAAATGTAAAGAACAAATCTCCTGCGTGTCCATGAGAGGGAGAGAAAGAGATGGAGCAAAAGTGAGCGCATGATGCTGGGCAAGATCCTCAGGTGATGTAAATCAGGGCTGGTGAAATCCCTGGATGGTGAGGCTCAGACCCAGGGTGCTAAAAGAGGTACTTTGATTTGGGTGTTTACTGGAGGTCTGTGCTGTATGAAAAGAAGAGGTCAGGCTGGGGGATCACAGCAGCCTTTCTTCCAGTCTTATCAAATCTCACTCTATCAAAACCAGTCATAGCTGTATGAAATCCTATTTTCAGCTTGTGATGCCACAGCACCAACCCCCACCATACCATCAGAGACTTGCTATCGTATGATTTTTGTTTGCTTATTTATTTCAATTTCAGCTCTGCACATGCTCCAGGCACATACACAATAATGGCAATTACACATTGTACAAAGCACATCAATAATTTTAGTATGAAAGAGAAGGAGAAGGCAGAGATTTGAGTGCTTTAATCGGCAGGACCACATTATGTCAATGAAGCAGGGACACGGAGGACTGATTAGATAAATTCTCCCTTGCAGTTCCAGCACCCGGCACTGAAGTGCCCACCATGTTCTGAAAATTAAATGCATGCATTAAAAATGTATCTGCATTTATTTTCCCTCTGGTGTGTTTTTTGGGTTTTTCTAACAAACAGAATCTTGTGGAAGAGAAAGAAACATCCTTAGATGGGAGATTTGGCAGTGCATTTGCTAATTTTTTCTCCAAGGAAGTCAACTTGGTACCTTGATGGGGAGGGCTGTGTCAGTGGGGATGAGATGAGATGAGCTTCCTCCTCCTCCCTGCTCTCCTCAATTAACTTCTATTCTTCAAGGTGAAACAGGAGAAAGATTGCAGAAATGGGGAGGCAAAGAGACCCTCTGGTTTTGCTCATCTGTGCAATTGTTACTTGGAAAGAAGTTATTTTCCTAAACAGGGTTCTAAACTTGCATATTTTAATTGTAGCTTCAGTGAATTAAAAGGGTCATTTCAATAATCCCCAAAATTGTGATGAAATCCAGCAGCCCTATTAATTACCTTACAGCATCTTGCCATTATCCTTTTCTTCCCCTGCCTTTGGCCTATCCTCATTACAGTGGCACGGAAATAAATGTCCAAACTATAAAATATTCTTTTTTGTAATTTCCCATTCTCTCCATGATGACCCTACGTCCTGCCTCTTAAACAAATATTTCACTTCCGCCCACTTGTGTCTGAAAGGGCGCAGCCATCCCCAAACAGCTGTAATGTCCTTTCTTTTCCTGCCTTCCTTTCTCTCCCTCTCTTATCTCCATGATCTTCTCATCCCTGTCTCCCTCCCCCCAGACAGCTTTATTAAAGGCAGACCTCTACTTCTGAGACCTGTCTGTCTGAGCTCCTGCTCCATGTGAGACATGGAGAGCCAAAGGAAAAAAAAATAAAATCAAGATTCCCTTATATTCCTCCTCTCCTCAGTGTCCTTGGCAGCACAAGGTTGCTTCCCACAGCACATCCTTCTGGCTGGACCTTCAGGTTACTGACTGTATTGCTGCCAGCATTATTTACCATCTTGGGACCCCAGGGAAACACAACGTGCAAGAAAATGTGAATCCATTTTTGACAACTGACAACACGTGTTGGACATAAAATACAAACTTTTGGCCAGGATTTGGGTTGGAAAGAGGAATTATATGTGAACAGAAATTTCCGTGGCTTTCATGGAGAATGGTTGTAGCCTGGATTAACATGATAAACAATGCAGGTTTGGAAATGGCTTGAACCAATTTTCTATCTGCTGGATTAGCCTTGGTGCTTAGCACTGAGTACTTTGTGTACTCTGACTCTGGATTGAGCCTTTCCATCCTAGTGGGAAACAAGCAAAATCCACAAGTGTTCAGCCTGCTGTTCCCTGTGACTGCCACATGAGACTTGTGAAAACTGAACAAACCCTGCCAGATGGGCTCTTTGAAGGCTCTCCAAAATATCTTGGCTCTTCATGACACTGAAAGGCGCTCTCAGATGGCCTAAACCAGCAGAAATGCTTGTAGAGGTTCCTGCTTAGAGATATTAAGCTGAGCTTTTCAACTGGTGTGTCCAGAATATTTAATGTGTTCTGATATTATTGATGCCATGGAATAAACAAGTAAAAATCATGCTTGGGCTTGTTTGATGGGTGTATCTGGCAATGCAGGTGTTATACCAAAAATAAAAAGACCAATATTTTCCATGCTAAAATTCTCTTCATAAAATTATTATTATTATTATTAATAATATTATACATGAAGGGTGTCCTTTAAATTCCAGCAGAGTGCCTGAACTAGGAAGCCTTGGAGAATCCTGAATTGTTCTGCCTATCCTAACACAGCATCAACATCTTTGTTTTTTTGTCTTTTTTCCTAGTGCTAAAACAACAAAAAGTCCCAATGAAGCAAATCTGCGTAATGCACCTCTCTGGTTTCCTGTGCACAGGAAATCTTGCCTGACAGCTTTGATGAGGTTTTGAAGAAATTGAATATTTTTATACTTATCCCCATAATGAGGGCAATGATAAACAAACACATAGTGCCCCAACACCAAGAGTCTAAAAAATGTTATCGACTGTCATAGTTTAGGGCTTGAGCATAAGGTAAGTGCCCTCAATAACATTTATTTTTTATTTTTCACAATGATCTGGAGGATTGCCCTGCATAGGAATGCAGCTCTGTAATTTTATTTTCAGATAGGGTCAAGACATCAGCTGTTTTACATTGGCCTCATGCTGTCATCAGCTAGACCACCTGAGGAAGTGGCCTGCTGGGAATGCATTTAAACCATCCAAAAAGAGACATCCACACCTCTGCAAGCTCAGCCATCAGAAATTACAGGGAAAAGCAGAGAACAAATGGGCTTCGGTCTTACTTCCTTCTAACACTGTACAATGGGCTGTCACTTCTCTTTTCTGCTTCCCATTGCAGCCTGGGATGTTTTCAGACTAAACAAGTCCCTGAAACCTGAAACTTGACCATCACTTAAGGAAGTACCCTGTGCAGCATGGTTAATAAATAAAAAGTTAAGAAAAATATAAAGACAACCTTTCCACTATTAACAAAAGACTCTTCAAAGCTACTCTTTTGCTCTGGGCTTTTACAATAATAAGCTGAAAAAATACATTAGAGAGCAGACTTCTTTCTAGCCACTTCATATTTCATTTGCCTCTCACTTGTCTATTTATTTTTACGTCTTTCCTGATTACTTCTCAATTGTAGAAAGACAACATTAGGCACAATGAGTTTTAAATATACTCTCTGGCCAAAATAACTCCAAGGCCTGTCTGAAATTTCAAACAGCTCACTAGTAAGTCTGGAATAAAATATAAAGGAAGTGATCCTCACTAGTTAGAGCAGGACAATCAGGACTGGTGGGTGTTTTCAGTGCTCCACCAATGCCCTGATTATTTTTCTCCATGGGCATCACAGTGCACAGCCAGAATCAGTGTGACTCTGTCCATTCACCTTTATATGAACATGAGGAACATTCTCTGGTAAAGTACAAGAGATGTTCCACCTCCAAACGTACTCCTTTCCTGTTGGAGCTGTCCAGAAGGCTTGGGATGGGATAAGGAACAGATCTTGGACGACCTAAAAAACCCACAAATGACTATAACAACTATTTGCAAAATCAACCCTCAAAGCTTCTTCAAACCATCTTGAAAGCATTTGAAGTTCTGATTGAAAGTATCATTGATGTCACAGATCTTCTCCAAGTAATTTTCAACCCTGGAAAATACTATAACCTGGGAATTTTGTCCTATGAAAAGCCTTAAATTCCTAAAATGTAAATATGAAAAACCTTAAATTCCTAAAATGTAGATATGCTATGACTTGTGATAAAGCCCTCAGACGCCTGATGTAACTTTGTAGTTTGCCTTGCTCTGAGAAGAAGTTTGAAATATATGACATCAGGAAATCTCTTCTGACCTATTTTTTTCCCCCCAAGATTCTTTGTAGGCATCGTATTTTAGGACTATACCTAAACACATTTGATTTTTTGGAAGAGATGTTTGAAACCAATGTACTTCTGTTCCTCCATCCATGTTGGTTCTAGGGGTTGGAAATAATTTTTTAGGGTCTTGTTCTATTTGCTCAACTCTTTTTGGAAAAGTTCTCTAATTTTGGGCTTTCCGAAAGTGTTTTGCTGAGGGCCCCCTCTGTTTCCTGTGTGAGCTGCACTTTTCAGGAGCAGACAGAGCCTTGGTTTTCAGGGTGACTGCACCTTGCACATGTGGGAGTACCTGGATGCCATGGCTTGGTCATCAGAGCTACAAAAGCCAAATGCAGGGTTTGGTATTTTTCAGAGTCTTCCTCAAAAATTTATTTGCATCTTGTTTATGTCTCTGTCAGGGATAGGGGAGCTTTCTTTCTAATTTTTAGGTTGATGGTAGTGACTTCATCTCCCTCTTTTCTCTCTTTCCTCTCATTCAAAACTGGGGAAGATGGTTACTTAGAAGTGTGTACAGAGCTGTCATTTCCTCTTATTTCAGAATATGAACATGGATTGGCCTGGCTGTTCCACAGGCCTCATTAGCATCATCGTTAGTGCTTGGGCTCATTTTACCCAATGGCACTGACACTTAGTGCTGTGGTTTAATGGCAAGATGGTGATTGGTCAAAGGTCAGACTTGATGATCTTGGAGATCTTTTCCAAACTTAATGATTTGGTGATTCTCTGATTCTAAAGACAGGCTTTCAGTCCAAAATATGTGTCTGGGTTCCACACACAGCCAGCAGAGACTGACACCTCCAGAAGTGACACAATCCATCCAGAGAAAAGCAGGAATGAATGACCCTCTAAAAGTCTCTCCTCTCTCCCTCTTTAATGATTACTGTCTAGATGAACAGCTTAGACCAGACAATTAGCTTAGGCTAGATGCTTAACATTTAGGCAGCTAGAATTAATGTGATGAATCCCTTCTATGTGCTCAGATAATGACTGTAGCCTTTGTGTCTCAAATTTTAGCTCTTCAATATGTTTTCATAGGTGTTCAGATTCTGCACTGTGCTCTCAGATTAATTTCGACTTTCAAGGCTTAAAAGACTCGCCTCCCATTACTGTTCATTGTCATAAATATGTCATGGCATAATATAGCTGTCTGTACCCATAATGAAATCCTTCTGCTTTAAGATTCAAGTCCACAGCCCATACAGGACTAATATTGCTGAAAATCACCCTAATAATGTCACGGGGACTCTTGTGCTTGTGAACGTTTCTGCTGCGAGCACAGGCTCTTGAACTGAACCTTCAGCCAAGGCACGTGCAAGTAAGATTTTAACATTTTTTTAAAACTTAGATGGGAAAAGAAAGAAAGAAAGAAAGAAAGAAAGAAAGAAAGAAAGAAAGAAAGAAAGAAAGAAAGAAAGAAAGAAAGAAAGAAAGAAAGAAAGAAAAAGAAAAAGAGAGAGAGAAAGATAAGAAAGGAAGAAAGAAAGAAAGAAAGAAAGAAAGAAAGAAAGAAAGAAAGAAAGAAAGAAAGAAAGAAAAGCACTCCAAAGTGATATCTGTAATTACGATAGTCCCAAAAGAAATTAATAAATCTCTCAATTGTAGTAGCTCTTCCAGGTTATAATTAGTTGGTTTCAAGCTCATGTTACTCAATTTTTTTAAATTATTATTTTTTTTTATTCATGTTACTAAATTTTTTTTATTTTTTTTTTTTTTTTCTAGAAAGATAGTCTTCTAATTTCCATCCTAAGCCTGCTTGGTTAAAATACTAATACATTTATTTTTTTCTTTTTGCATTGGATGTGGGAAGCCAACCTTCCTTCCTAACAATTTTTTTAAAACTTTTATAAACTGATTACGCCTTTTACTATACTAACTGAAATGTTTGCAGTGTTTCTGGGCTGAAATTGGGATACATAAAATATATATATTTTTAAATGGCATTGCTAGGGAAAAAGGGGGTTTTAATAATATAGTTTTAAAGAAAAAATGTACACAAACAAAAAATATTATAATTTCTCAGGGAAAGTTAAAAACTTAGTAAAAGTTTGGTATTTAGTAAAAATGTGTTATTTGTCAGTGAAAAAGGGAGAAAATAGGACAAATGGAAGCTTCTTTTCTGCCCTCTCAACCTAACTATTACAGAAATTATTGTAATTTTAAAGCTTATTTATAACTCATATATTTCCATAAACTGCAGGTATTTGGCATTTTCCTTCTAGCCTGCTTCTAATGGAAAAACTCTCAATGTCCTTGTGAGTCAGTTCCCAGGACCAAAGAACCATTCTCATCGTGAAGAAATGATAATAATAATAATAGCAGTAAAGTGGAGTTCCTTGAAAATTTTATTTCGAGGCAGTTCATTTTATGCCCTAACTTTATTTTTGCAGAAGAAAAGGTTGATTTGTCTTTGCAGTGACTGCAGGCCAAGGAGGGAAAGCGAAGCTGAGAACCTCCCTGTCTATAACAGTGATGGTCTGAAGAGAGTTGAAGTTTATTTGACTAATTCTTTCACCTCTTGTCAGAGAACATACTTTTGTTTGTGGTAACAAAACGAGCTCTTTCCTCCCCCGTTTCTCCAGTGAGTAGCACAAGCACTTGTGTGGAGCACAAATTACTGTAACCATTATGATGTTTGCTGTCAAACTCATTTATTTATGCAACTGCTGTGGAAAGGCCTGGGGCCCAAAAGCAACCCTGAAAGATTTCAGAGCCCTGGTGTGGGGTCATGAAAGGGAAAGCGAGGGGGAGGGTGAAGCCTTCACTGGTTATGAGAAAGGAACTGACACAGGAAATGGTCACATATGGCACAGATTTATTGTGTCCGGGACTTCCCATTCAAAACTCATTATATCCACAGCTCAGAGCAGTGCATGGCACAGCCACATTCATTTTCAGGTCTGGCATCTGACACAATCGCTGTTCTGCTTTCAGGTGGTGGTGGTGGTGGTGGTGGTGATAATTGTATCATTCCTAGGCCGGAGAGATGGTGACTGGAATTGTGTCGGCAAAAGCTCTGCTGTTTGCTGCCCCTCAGCTTTGTGTTGAGCCATAGGAACTGGTCTGACTACAGCTTCAGTCAGTGAGGTTGCTGGTCAGGAGAAGAGAAAAATACTCTTAAAAACACCTAAAGGAAAACAGGATTATCTTCAAGGGAAAGAAAATGGGAAAAGCTTCGGTAGTGACACGAGAAAAAAACTGATACTTGGCGAACAGCATGTTTTTCAAAGGTGAAATAATAGGGATGAAAAGATGTTTCTCTTTGCGTTTTTATTCGTCTTTCCTGGGAGACAGGACTCATCTCACACAGAGCTGGCTTTGTGGGCAATGCTTAATGACTTGAAGATGTTTGTGAGAGTAGTTGGTTTGTCTTACCTATCTCATGAGATCATCTAAAAGCTCCAGTCTGGGCTGTTTGACCATTTTTATCTCCATGCACAATAAAATATTTGGTAACACTTTTGTCACCACATTGGATTTGCTCCTGAAAAAAGCATTATGGGAACCTTTGTGTTGTCAGGATAGCTAAAATGACCGATGTTCCCAAAATCATTAATCATAATGCAGAAAAAAAATCCTTCCCAGTTGTGTCTTTCTGACTAAGTTTAGTAAAATTATAGACAAGCTGCTCTGGGCCAGTGGTGCCAGTAGCAGAACTGGGCCTCTACCCAGTCAAGCAGCACTGGGGTATGGACACAGCATCAAGAGTGCAGCTCCAAGCCCACTTTTGTCCTAGCCAACACAGCAGTGTCCAAAATGACTCCCGGGTGCTTTCCAAAAATTAGCAGGAGTCAGAAGCCAGTTAAAAAATGCTGTTTGGAGGTGATCACTGTCTTCTGCAGGGTCCAAGACTTTAATACTATGGAAGTGCCATGTCAGATGGCCTCAGGGACTAGAACCTGACTTAGCACTGGTTATTTTATGAGTTTTGATGGCAGCTCAGTTCCAGATCAGTCTTCTGGATACAAGTATTTCCAAGTATGGCAATTCCAGAAGATGTGTGGAATTATAAGGAAAATCCCTTTATCCAACCTGTTCTGGGCAGCCTCACTAAAGGGCCCTTCCAGATTTACTGACCCCACCTCCTCTGAGAGGGCTCAAGGTATTTTCTCCTGGTTTCTCCCCAACTTTTCATGGGTTTGTGAGACAGATTTGGTGTTTTCTCTCAAATACAAAGAACAACAATGATCCCTCTGACTCAGGAGGCTCCTGACCTGTAAATCACTGAAAGCTTGAGGAGCATTTTGGGTGAACATTGCTATATGCATGATTTGTTCCCATACTCTTTCTGATCCCTGTCAGAGAGCATTCTGACCTCAGAGGGTTGCTGGTCTCTCTTCTTAAGACTTTACTTGTGCACTGATGCTTTGAGGTCAAGAATGAGTTATTATTATAGTCTCTGGGAACTGGAAAACGATAATTTTTTGTTTGTGACTGGGACAGATATATTTTCATCTGTAACATATGCCTTCCCTCTCAGGCACAGAGAGCTCTCAAGGGCTGATGCAAACATAAAAATGTATAACTGTATGAAACAGACAAATAATACTTGATTTTACAGAGAATAAATATGCAATGTGTGTGGCCATATCAAAAGCATTCCTTTTAATGCAAGAGCATGCATGAATGCAAGAGCAAATATTTCAAGTACTACACCTGTTTTACTTTGGATTTGCATGTGAAAGGGAAGGGTGAAAACAGATCTCAGGATGTGTAAGAAGAGAGTTTTGCTGCTGACCTTGCTCCAAAGGAAGCACCAATAACTTTCTTTTCTCTACTTGGGCACCTACTTTTACAAATCTTGAAGGAACATAGTATTTTTGAGTCCACAAATGTGGCTAAAATTGGCTGGGACTTGGGGGGTGGGGGTCACAGTTTTTTATAGAAGAATGATAAACAGGAGAATATAAAACCCCCACACAGAGTGATGTTATGAGACTCATTTCCTTCCAAAATAATTTGCTTTAAAAGAAAGGATTAACAGCCTAAAGCAGTCACTCTATTTTTATTTGCATGGTCCCTGCTATGAGTACGTATTTTTGTGTGTGTGTGTGTATTCCTGTGGTTTAACCCCAGCTGGAAACTCAACCTCACAGAGCCCCTCACTCACTCAGCCCTGGTGGGATGGGGGAAGGAACTGGAAGGGTAAAAGGGAGAAAATTTGGGAGTTGAGATAAAGACCTTTAAACAGGGGAAGTAAAAAGTTGTGTAAGCAAGCAAAGCAAAACAGATGATTCATTCACTGTGTCCCATGGGCAGGGAGGTGTTCAGCCACTCCAGTGGGACTCCATCACAGGTAACAGGGACTTGAGAAGTCAAATGCCTTCGCTCCAAATGTCCTCCCCCTCCTTCTTCTTCCCCCAGCTGTAGGTGCTAAGCATGACCCCACATGGTCTGGGATAATCCCTTGGGTCACCTGGGGTCAGTAGTCCTGGCTGTGCCCCCTCCCAAATCCTTGTGCACCCCCAGCCCATCCACTGGTGGGAGGAGGAGCAGAAAAGGCCTCGACTCTGTGCAAGCCCCTCTCAGAAATAATGAAAACATCTCTGTGCTATTAACACTGATTTCAGCACAAATCCAAAACACAGCCCAAACCAGCTACTGTGGAGAAAATTAACTCTACCTGAACCAAAACCAGCACATTTGTACACAAACACATGAGAAATATTTGTACCACTGTGCCTTCCTCTGCAACAGAACTCAGAATAATTTACCTTTTCTTGATTTCCAAGGTGCTATTCCTGGACCCTTTTTTCCCCCGCCTTTATTTCCTATTTGAATGTCAGCAGGCCAAAAGGAACAGTTAATGCTGATGAATATTTCCCCCTCAGCAAAGATATGTGCTGGCCTGCCCAAGGCCAATGAATTGCAATTTCTAAACAGTGTCCCATTTATCTCTCCCCTCCCCCTTCCTCCTCTCCTTGCTTTTGTATTTTTGTAGCTATAATTGTAGTTAAATTAGAAATAACTGACGGGCAAATCCACTCAGATGGAAAGAAAATTGTGGGAGATTTATTTTATTTTGATAAAAATCTGACATTGTCTTTTGTTTTTGTCAGAAAAAGACTCTATTTTTCCTTGTACCATGAATTGTGGAATCTATCACAAAATGGGTAAAAATTATTGAAGCAAATGGTGGTGTTAACCTGAAGGGGAAAATCATTAATGTTGATGTATTTCACTCAATTTTAAATGTAGAATTTATTTTATTTTATTTATTTGGCATTGGGGAACAAGGGAAAAAGGCAGGAGACTTGTAAAGGGCTCTATGTGCCTTTAAGTTAAAACATCTATTTTAAAAAATGCTCTTCCTTCCTTCCACCTCTCTCCATTTTTCTAAATAAAGGATATGATGTGGTGATGGTGGTAGTGGTGAAGGTTTTTTTCCTAAGCAAAGAGGGCCCCCTTGGAGAATTATTCTTTTCAAATGTGAAATGAGGTGGAAAATCCTCATTTCACGACAGGAAGGACAAATATTGACACAAACTTAATATTTGTCAGGAGCCCTAGAAGCAACCTGAGTGCTAAAATCTCATCTAGATGTATGTGCTGGTGTGTTCATGTATACAAATAAATAATAAATTTGCCATGATGATGGGTGGAACCTGCAGAAAGCAAAGTCTGCTCGCTGAGGTGGAGGAATTGTCTGCAGAGGGTGAACACACACACATTCCACATATCATTTCTCTCTCTTCTTGTGTGGAGCAGGACAAACGGGTGAATTCATGAGCCCAAAGCACAC
Source organism: Anthoscopus minutus (assembly GCA_013399455.1). Taxonomy (NCBI): domain Eukaryota; kingdom Metazoa; phylum Chordata; class Aves; order Passeriformes; family Paridae; genus Anthoscopus; species Anthoscopus minutus. Next base: position 69,637 of record VWYI01010100.1, on the reverse strand, counting down.
GTGTCCCCTTCCTGTGCCTGGGTACACAAGATCTCAGCAGGAAGTTGAACAATATGTGACTATCTTCTTCATCTTTCCCACACTAACTACTTTCCCATTTCTAACTACTGTGGTTGTTTCTTTCTTCCCTGTTTTTAATCCCTCTTACACACACACGTGTGTGTGTGTGTGTGCAAACACATACAAATAGAACCTGTGTAATCTAATTTCACCCATTGCAGGGGGATGCTTCTGGAATTTATCACTGCTATTGTTCATCACCAATGTAAATAGCACATGTCAGCTCAATATTCAGTGGTCACTCAGTATTTATTAAGTCCTGTCCACTCTGGCCTTTTTTAGAGGAAAGCCCTGGGGCAGATTAGCTGCTGGCTGTGACACGCCGCGTCACTTATCTGTTCTCATTGATTATCAGAGTCAGCTGTGGCCAGGACTCACTTTTTTCTTCTCCTCTCAGACCCCTCTTACAAGCACCCCTGCTTGGATTTTCATGAGGAAATAATCAGATTAGGGCTTCAGTGGCGAGTTCATATGGAGTTCTCTTTCTCCAATGTGCTACTAACCGAATAAACGTGTTTTGTGGTAAATTGTAAATGACATTATGATTACTAAGGCCAGCATGGGTTTCATTTAAAAGTGATCGAAATTGCAGGCTGCAGAAATTGTGACTGGCAGATAAGGCCATTTGGAAGGAGACAAGCAATGATGCGTGTGTGTGCATGGGTGTGAGTGTGTGCAGGAAGCCAAGCCAGCCCCCTTTGCAAGGCAGGCAGGGCTAAGGAAAGTTCTGAGAAATCATTAAATATCATCAAATCCCATTTGTAGACATGAGAAATGTCACCAGGGGGAGATGGGGTGTTTCCAGGAGAGAAGTGGATGAGATGTGTCAGCCTTTGTGGGCAGGCTGCTGGCGGCACAGTGCGTCCTCCCAGCACTCCGGGAGAATTCCAGTGTCTCTGAGCACAGCATTTCCACTTCTGTTTTGAGCAGAGCTGTTCCTATTTGCTTCCAGCACACACCAACAGCAAAATGCTAAAGCAAAATACTTATACTGAAAAGCAAAAAAAAAAAAAACCAACAAAAACCAAAACCAGGGAAAAGCAAGAAAAGGGAAGCAATTCTGTAAGCTAGTGTCTAAAAATAGAGGGATTTGTACAGATCCCATCTCACTTGGACATCCTCCCTAAGCGGAACTCGACATTTATGTAATTCCATCACTTCCCTCAGTGATGTGCAGAGGGAGAGCTCATTCTGGGAAATGTTCACAGACCATGAGCTGCACATGATGATTCCCCTGGAAATACATAGTGGGTGAGAACCCACAGCATCCAGGCTTTGAGGTGTAACTAAAGGCAGAGCCCAGAATTATTTAATAGAACTGTGGAATGGCTTGGGTTGGAAGCAACCTTAAAGATCATCCAGTTCCAACACTCCTCCCCATGGGCAGTGACACCTTCCACTGCACCACATTGCCCCATCCAACACTTCTCATAGTTAATTTCTTTTTTTGGAGTCTTCTACTGTTATCTAGGAGAAATTTGCACATGTGCCCTTGATAAGGGATGTCCTGGTGCCCAAATACTGTTTTTTTCATCCAGAAGTTTGTGACTCTCAAGGATGTTACTGTCCTTATTTTTCTGTGGACTGAATACAGGTCCCCAGATGCTGAATGAGGAGCACAGAATTAGTTTGGACATTGACCATGCTTTGCCTAACACGTTTATGAGCACAGATGACTAAGGAAGGAGCAGGCTAGGTGAAGGAAGGAGAATTCTAGCTGGCCACAGCAGAAAATTCCTCCTTTGATTTTATTTTGAAGAAAGGAAGGAAAAACAGAAACATACATCTTTTTCTAAGATGCTCCAGGCAGAAATGTTTTCTGGTTTTGGTGCCTGTATCTGAACTCATTTACTTTTATTCTCTCTTTATAATCAGTGGTGATCTCATTGCTGCAACCTGAGGCACAATTTCTCTCATCTTAAAGCAGAGACCTGTATTTGGCCAGATGAAGCACACTGTAAACTTGTAGCACCTTTGAGGACTTTTGACAAAGGTATTGTGTGGCAGCCCAGGGGAGAATGGCATTAAACTAACGGCGATAGTGTTAAATTTGATATTGCAAAGAAATTCTTTACTGTGAGGATGTTGAGGCATTGGTTGCCCAAAGAAGCTGTGGATTCCCCATTCCTGGAAGTGTTCAAGGACAGGTAAAACAGGGCTTTGAGCCCTTGCCCAGTGGAAAATGGTCCTTTTCAGGAGGGTTAGAAGTACATTCTATTTTAAGTCCAACCTTTCAACCCAAACCATTCTGTGAGTCTATGATTCTAACTCAGAAAACTGTGTGGATTACATCTCATCTCTCTAGAGTCTTCCATAAAAGACTCCTCTTGACTTGTCTGCAGAAGCACTTGGGAGGGGATTTAGTAGGAAATCCTGAGATATGTGTAATGATCTTCATCTCTGTTACATTCAGTGAAAGCAGAAAGTTTTATCTAAAGTGGCTTTTGCACTCCTCTTCATTGTGTGTTACACCTACAGATGTTGCAGCTACCAAAAATAGTCCATGTGACACTCTGCACTTATGTTTAAGTAACAGGATCCCAACTCTGGTCAACAAAATTATAGGATTGGAAAATGTAATCCAGATGACTAAAAAGAAGTATTTTAGGGTGAATTTCATTGGTTTGAAACTGCTTTGTATAGATGGCTGGGGAGTTGTGTGTGTTTCAGTTACACAAATGTGTATTTAGTGTAATTTCTGGTGCTGTGGGATGTCCTTGTAGGACATATGTCTTCTACAGACCCTGTGTCACATATCTCAGGTACCTCAGGACATCCCAAACAAATCTAGACACCTGCCTGTGAGCAAATGGTAGATCTCAACTGATTGCAGTGGGAGTTTGGACATTTGGAACACATGTGAGAGTCTTCTATATTTGTAGGTATCTGAATCTGGTGGTTTCTTCCATCTCTAAAACTTGATGAGGTGGTTCATCACTGGAGCTGATTAATGATCTTCTGGTCCCTTCTAGTGTTTTCTGTTTGAAGTGCAGTCTCTAAGAGTGGGATGAGATAGCATTTTGTAGGGTTAAATTATCCTTGCAAAGACTTCCAGCCATGCCCTGATTCATCACCCTGATACAGGCTTGGGACCAGGAAAAATGTAGAAGGCACAAGGACGTTGGGACAAAGTGCTGGGTCAGACAAAAAGTCTGTCTTGCATGTATGCTCTTTCAATGGATACTGTGGTTTGATATCTAGAAAAAGACAAGGTAGGTGTATGTGATGCTTCTCTGTCATTTGTTTTCAGTCCTCAACAATTTTAAACTCCAGGACATCTAGAGGTATATGGAATTTTTACCTGTTTAATATCCTTCAGTGTCCAGGCTTCTCTTAAAAGTATGTAAAATTTTAGAACTGACAAAATTACTTTAATTTGGAATGGGAAAATAAGGAGCTATTAAAAAAAATTGAGATGATGTCTGAAACAATTTTTTCATCTCCCTTTATTCTCTTCCAGGAATTTATAGAGATGACAGTAAGTGTCTCTTCAAGCCTTCAGTACAAGGCTACTTCTGCAGACAGACAGATCATGCACTTGTCCTCTTAGAAAACTTGGATTCTGGTGTGGACAGCCAGAGACTGCTCCCAGTGGTTACAATGACTGACAGCTTTATGGACACCTTCACTGATGAGGCCTCACATTCTTTGTGTTACCCCGCAGAGCATCGCTCGACTTTCGTCTCTGTTCTGCCCTCCACCAAACTCAGCACAGTTTGCTTCCCCGACCTCGCACCTCTGGCTTTCAGACTGTACCTCCTCAGTGGCCAGAACACAACCAGGCTGCCCCTGGCCATATTCTTCACTGAACCACTCAGCCTTCGTGTTTTCGCCCGAGGGAATTATGTCTCTCCGACCTCATCTTCCTTTTCACCGAACGCAGGGGCAGGAGCCAATTACTTCAGCTTTGAGGAAAACCTTCTCTATGTTCTCCTCCATGAGACGGAACCTGTGGAAGTAGTTGCTGGCCTTTCCCTTCTTGTGGCTTTCACTGTAACTGAGGCTGTTGGGGAAGGAGTTATAGCTGAGGAAACTATAATACATCGACTGGCTGATTTCTTGAAGGTTGGTCATGACCAAGTCAGAGTAGTCCATAATGTGCTGGGAGGTGAAAGCACTTTGAAGGTGATCTCAGCCAATGCCAGCAAAAAGAGATATCACTGCCCTAACATGGCATTTTGCACAGCCTTTCAGAGCAGATACAGCCCACAGGAAGAGGGGACACAACCAGGGAGCACCCGGGCTCTGCATCCGCCTGATGGGGCTGGTCCATCACGAGTGTTGATAATTGAGCTTGGTGATCTGCCGGGTCATTCAAGCAATGAGTTGACAAGTGACAGGCTAAAGAGTTTGGCCAGAACAATTATCAACACTCATCAGACTGGAGACCTTCAGAGTGGCCTTGGCTTGCCAGTTGACACTTTAATGGTGACTCAGTCTGCTTTGCTGTCCCCAGGAAAAGGTAACAGTAGGTAAGTAGCAGATGTATCATCACCAAATACTGATTTAGTGTAGGGAGGCAATTTATCCAATTGATGTACTTAATAAGTAAGTTCTCCATTGGCTGAAATATGACAATATGACTAAGGATACTGAAGCCTGTTATTGAGTTTCCATGAATAGCCCAGAGAAGCTGTGGCTGCCCCATCCCTGGAAGTGTCCGAGGTCGGGTTGGACAAGGCTTGGATCAACCTGGGATAGTGGAAGTTGATAAGGGCAGAGACCCATGGCAGAGGGTAGAACGTGATCATCTTTAAGGTCCCTTCCAACCCACACCATTCCATGATTCTGTGATATCAGAGCTATGCCCAAGTACTAACTGGACCCCCAAGTATCAATTACCATGTTTTTCTTTTGGTGCTCATGAATTTCTGGAATGCAGACAAATTAGTGGTGCCTTAAATGAGGAACAGAGTTCCTGGAAGTCTGCCTTGAAACTATAAAGAATTGGGTTAATTCACTCTGTCATGGCTCTTAAATTCTAAGCAATTAAATCTATGAATGTTTGTAAATTAATGTGGCAGCAGGGATGCGTTATTGAAGATGGGTTGTTGCCTTAACTATCTTGAAGACCTAAATATTTATTCTTATACTTTTAATATTTAAGGCAACAAATATCTGTTTAATATTTTACTTCCATATCCTGCATGATACAAGCCACTACTCTTCACTTTGATGCCTTAGTTTCTTTTTACCTAAAAGTTCTAGAAATCCCTCTGGTTGTGATGATACATGAGCTGGACATATTCACTACTTCCTGAACATGTGCCTAGATGTTGGATCCTATTCCTGTTCTTTCTGTCACAGACACTTGCCCATTTCCTTCAGATTCCCATGAGAGCATCTGGTTCTTTCCTCCACTTTTACATTAGTAACTTTCTAGACATTGATTCTTCCTCCTCTTCCTCCAGATGCCTTCAGAGTAAACAAATCACCTCACTGTCTGCTTTGGAAAAAAAATCAAAAGATTGAGTTCTGCTGAGTGTTTCTTCCTTTCTCTCTCTGTTTTCTGAATCTGTTCAGAAATGTGCATGACTTAAAGTCAAGGTTTCCTTCTTGGTGCATTCCCCAACTTTGGACATTTTTAAGATTCAGCTGGACAGAGTGCTGGACCACCTTGACTAGACCATGATTTCTCCAAGAAAGGTTGGACTGCAGGATCATTGAGGTTCCTCCCAGCCTGGTGTTCTATGACTGTATGGTATCAGTGCCAAATACAAAAGTGGTATTAAATCCCATTTTGTCCTGGTATGATTCAATTATTCCATTAGCCCATTCTCCCACAGAAACAGGAGAGCTCATGATCTTCTGTTTGCTCACTGTATTCTCTAATTCCTTTTCCTTTCTGACTTTCCAGAACCCAATTCCCCATTTGGCCAGATTCTACATCCCACATGATCTGGGCCCCCATGTTTGACCTTTCTGTTGGTAATTTATCGGCCCACAAAACCTTCCATGTATTTTATCAGTAGTGGCTTTATATCTGTATCTCCATGCAGATACAGCAACAGACCTGCATCTCATTTTGACAGAACAACACAGGACACTCCCTTGCCTTGAAATAATTTCCCACTGGAGCTCTCTTTTGAGCTCTGCCAGTTACAGAGTTCTTGGTCAGTTTTGCACATACTAAATTTTATCGATATTTAGTACCTAGACTTATATTTTGAAGGCCTTTTATTTCCCTCTCCTCCATAGCAACAAACAACCCTTTCTCTCCCTCTTTCCTCTGTCCCTGTCTTGCTCTTTTCAGCCTCTTACAGCCACTATTTGCACAGCCCAGATGTCAGCCCTTATCTGCAGGGGAGGTTGTGAAGAGCAGGGCTGGGATGGGAGCAGACTGTGGTGTACTTCAGCATCAGATCCTGAAACTGTATTAAAAGCATATGGGTAATATGAAAAAGGTAATATCCCATCTGTTTTTAATGGGGTACATGGGATTTGATGCTTGGCAATCTTATTGTGTACTCTCTTGATGTTGCATAATGTTATTTTTTGATATTGTGCACTGCTGAGCTTTATCCAAGTATAAGTATATTCCATATATTCCATCTATTCAAGAAAGAAATTGGATTTGTCTAAGACTTACCCTCTGTAATTAATACCACATCCTCTCCCACTTACTGCTGACCCATGGACCATCCTGATGTCTGCCAGTGATACAAACTGCTGTTCACATGCTTAACTTTTCTACTAGACACTGTGTGGTTTGTAGTGGAGAATCAGCCATGAGGACAGTGGTCTGTGACTGGAGGAATCTGTTTTTTTGTCATTTGCTTTGGTTTTGATTTGTTGGTTTCAACTGTAGGTGGGGGTGTTTTTTGTTTGTTTGGTGTTTTGGGGGTTTTCTTGAAGGGGAAGGATTTTGTTTTCTTTTCATGTTTGTTTTTTTCTGTTTTTTTCTTGTTTTGCTTTTGCTTTGCTTTTTGTGCTTTTGGTTTTGGGGTTTTGTGGGGGTTTTTTGTGGTGTTGCATTCAGCCCAAGGAGAAATTATTAAGTGCAAGATCAAATTGTAAATCAGGGCCCAATTCTGAAGATATACTGTATTTTGGATCAACAGAACCAACATCACTCTTGTTGGTAGGGCTGTTTGTGTTACACTGAAGGACACTGAAAAATAGGACAGCAGAAAAATGAGATGGGAAATTTTACAGTGGGTGGTGAGGCCCTGGCACAGGGTGCCCAGAGAAGCTGTGGCTGCCCGTGGATCCCTGGAAGTGCCCAAGGCCAGGCTGGATGGGGATTGGAGCAACCTGGGATAGTGGAAGGTGTCCCTGACCATGGAACTGGATGATCTTTAAGATCCCTCCCAACCCAAAGCATTCCATGATTTACATGATCCCAAGACACCATTTAAAGGAGGGAAGCACCATCTTCTGTGTGCCAGCAAGGAAACCTCGAGGCTGCTTTTTTTCAGGCAGAAATGACAGCTCCACACTGGGACTGCTCTCCCAGCTGCATTTTGTCTTTCAGTCTGTGCAGACCCTGGGAAAAACTTCCAAGCAGCAATGACCAGGAGAGTTCTCTAGGAAGAAGGCTGTTCTACTGCAGACACTACAGCAGTGCTAGCCTAAAGCCTTGGATTCACTGTCCCAATTATGGGAAGAGCTGAGATCTTTATTGAAGAGAGCAGTCCCATCACCAGATCATAGGACTGGCTCAGAACTCACCCACCCTCAGCTGCTCAAGCTACTCTGCAATGTTGTTTATTGCTCCCCATTAGTCATAGCTTTTCTGGAATTACTCATGGCTGACATTTCTGATGCAATAAAGCCACAGATAAGTTGTGAAATGAAATCAGGATTTTCCTGTTGGGACATGTACTGTCCCAACTGTCTATCCATCTCCATTTAAGCAGCCACATGCTGGCACGGGCATGCATAGTGAGGCTGGGATTACAAGTCAGACAAAGCATTCCCATGTATTTTTCTGTGGAAGGAAGAGAGGAATATTTTCACACCTGAGTTGTCCAAAACCCAACTGGACCATCAGAAATACACAGAACCTTCACTCCTGCCAGGCCCATCTCCTTGGGCTTTCATACCAGTGAATTGTCTCGCATCACTGTCGTTCTCAGCGACTCTGAAAGGAGGCTGGAGCCAGGGGAGGGTCGGTCTCTTCTCCCAGATAACAAGCATTAGGATAAGAGAAAACAGCCTCAAGCTGCACCAGGGGAGGTTTATGTTGGATATTAGGAAAAAGAAAATCCTTCACTGGGAGAGTGGTCAGGCATTGGGACAGGCTGCCCAGGGCAGTGGTGGAGTCACCATCCCTGGAAGTGTTCAAGAGGCAGGCGGCTGAATGGGACATCTGGGGACACGGTTTGGAGGTGAACACAGTGGTGCAGTGTGCAGTTAATGACTGGAATCAATAATCTTAGAAATATTTCCCAATCTTAATGATTTTATGGTTCTATAACACAACAACTACAAAAAGATCTTTAATCTGCACTGACAGGATGTTCTTTTGTAGCCCAGGACAGTGAGGCTGAAGGGGAGCCTTGGAAATCCTGTTGTGGTAAGGTGTTAGTCAGTAGGTCTGTACATCACACTGTCAAGCCTTTAAAAAATATGGCTTGTCTGTTATGATTTGAAGTGCTTTTATACGTGATTTTAATTTAGCTCCTTTGTTAGGGTCACTTCAAACACGGCTCATTAATTTGTCAAGAGAAGACAGAGGTGATTGCTGTGACTGCTATAGTTTTGCACAGCTGGAGAGTCAGAGATGTCTATTACATGGCTTATCTTCCTGTGAAATGCCTGTGTATAATAGATACTGTGATGTATTTACAGATATAAATCCCTGTTTTGCAAAATCTTCCTAATATCAATATAAATATGAAAGAACAAGAAGCACAATGATGAATGTATTGTGTATGTGTGTGTTTGTGCAGGTGCCTTTATACAAAATCAGGAATATAATTCTGGACAGTCATCCATAACTCATCTAGTCCCTATCTCCACACTACAGCTGGGTGCTTTGCTCCTCCCTGATCAACCTTTAACCTGACACAAACTGAAATATTTTTTTGTTGAGAGTTATGTTTGAGGTATCATGTGAAAAATGGTGCTTGTGCAGGAAATTTGAGGCTCACAGCAAGGAATAAAAGAGAAGCAAATTATCAAAGAATGGCTCATTCCAACAGCAATTCCCATGCAGAGCACTAAATGAGATATTGCAACTAATTCTTTGTGTCACATGGCACATACACAAGCAGCAGGGCTGGAGTTCAAACTAGATGAATTCTGACTCCTCCTCACCCCAAAGTGCTTGGATTTGGAACCTTTGTGCAGGTTTCAGGCAGGCTGCTGTGTGGAATTGCACAGGGATTTATAAAAAAAAGACATGACAACATTTTCCTGTGTAAATGTGCAAGTTTTTCCTCCAGTGAACAGGCAGAGTCAGGATGCTAAAAATCTCCAAGTCAAGAGCTGAAGATACTGCAGCACTTTTCAAAGTTTTATCTACTACACTCCTCAAGTGAATGTGTGGAAGTGGTGATACTCAGGTGCTTAAACTAAGTTTAAAATATCTGTTAATTTAAACTGATTTAATTTTAGGTTAGATATTCACAGGAGCAGTGTACAGGGCATATTCTTATGTAGAATGTGCTGTTCACTCACAGCTGATGTACAAAAAAGGACAAATTCAGTTCAATTCAGTAAAAAGGACATTTAAGATGATCATGGAAATGGAGTTTATTTTAAGAAGTAAAGAATAAAATCATTTAGTAAAGAGTTTGTTTAACTTGTCAAAGCAAATCTGGAAGATACCATTCTACCTGTGGAAATACGTTGTAAGGGTAAATACCAGTGAGGAATATCTCGATAGTAATGGACAATGACAGCACAGAAACAAAAGAGTGTAAGGCATTGAGAGGTAAATTTCTATTTAAAAACAGAAGCATGTTCCTCCTCAGATAATAAAATAGGGGAGCTTTTTCACAGAACTGGAAGGAGAACATTTCACATTTCCATTTAATACTATTTTTCATGATTTTTCCTCCACATGCCCAACACTATAAATTTAATTAATTAATTAATTAGTTTGGAGGTAGTGAAGGTGGCCAACATCTCTTTCACAGTCTAGTAAAATGGTGGGAAAGTCCACATGAAAAACCTTGAGGGTTTTCCATCAGAGGAGTGGGATTCTGTAATGGGTTCTTTATGGGAGCGATGGGATAAGAAATGTCATGAGCATGAAATGGGGTTAAAACTTGAATAAAAAGTATTATGTCATATAAAACTGCCTGATAAAGTTGTACTTTTAGAATCAGGATGAAATTTTTATTGTTAATTCATAATTATTTTCCTAGTGGTAAACTTAGTAGTTGTGGGATGGGCCAGAAGATGTGGGTGGTTGTTGGGAACTCAGAGACTCAGACATGTCTTCCCACGGTGAAGGTGATGACATTGGGTGCAAAAAGAGTTGATGTGAAGGGATTCTGTGTCAATAGAATATTTATCTGTCTGATCAATAGTGAAGTTTTGGTCTGTTACTAATTTTTTGCTTCTGGTAGAACTGAAATTGGGCATCAAAGCTGAATTGTCATTGTAAGGAAGGCCCAGTCATACCAGGGATAATAATGCTACACAGGGTCTCTAAATATGTAGATATTAGGCCCAGATCTACTGTGTTAATTTTTTTTAAAACTCATATTTAAAGAGCGTAATTGAATTGCAGCTTAAGTGGAAATTCAGGCTGTTCCAAACAAGCACAAAATATTATGTCTATCCATAAGATTTTTTTGGTTTTGAAGGGGAAAACACCAAAAGCATCCCCTCATATGTGAGCCTTGTGTGAAGCCAGCATTTCCTGTGTAAATTTTAAAACAAATCTCCAAACTACCTTTCAAGGATCTTCACATTGCCTCTTCAACAACAGTAGATAAATATAATAATTTTTCACCACTGCTCTCCTGGGCAGGAGCCCTTATGACAGTGTAGGGGCTAGAGGGTCTATCACCAAGATACATTTCAGCTCTAAGCCTTAAATTTTAAATAAATTTATTTTAGTATCTTGTGTACATGGTAACCTATCAAAGAATTTATCATTCCCACTCAAAGATAACAGCTGTGAATTACCAGATTTGGGTAATAAAACGTCCTACCCCCCCCATGTAACTCTGGTTGCTTTCTCTGACAACAGTCTTCCAAAACTCAAGTGGCCCCTCTGCAGGAAAGGAGCAGGAGGTAGAAAGGGTAAAGGAGAGCAGGAGAAAGCAGAGGAAGAGGAAGGTGGAGAGGGTGGGAGAGATTTGGTAAAAGGAGCACAGAACTTTGAATGTCTCTTGGGGAGGAAGGAGGGATAAATTGCCACATATCCCCCACATTAGCTTTGGTCTTTGAAACTGAAGGGTTTGTGTTAATACATCTCAGCTAAAAATAAAGAGGAACAGCTCAAGAGAAGCTATTCCCTATTCCAGTGTTCCCTCAGAAGGTAACATTGCTCAGATACGTGCAGGAGATCCAGCAGTGTCCCTGCCATGCTTCTCAAGCGCTGTAAAGAGATCTGATCCCAGCGCTGGCACCCCAGTGCTGTCAAACAAAACCTGCCTTGCTCGTGTCACACATGGATTTATTTTCCCCCTTAACGACTAACGAGACCTGCGCCATAAGCGATGATTTACACGAGGCAGGCACCAGCAGAGAGGAGCTGCCAGCCACATCTCCAAGGGACCAGTCCTGTCCCCACCCCGCCTTATTTAACATGTGACTGGTGTCACCTCTATCAGCAGAGCTTGTCTGCTGTGACATTCGAGTGAGTGACGGCCGTGTCAGCTCCCAGGCCAGCCCGCTCTGCTGTCGCATCGCACTCTTGGCCTCCGCTGCGCGTCTGATGGGAAGGGGGAAAATTCTTCCACATGCTTTGTTAGCAGGAATCCGGTGAGCAGAGGGTTAAATGGCTTGGGGTACTGCGTGTTTGTGGGGTAGTGTGCATGTGTGTATATGTATACGGGTGTGTGTACATGTGTACATATATCTATTAGCAGAAAAAAGAAAAAAAAAATATATATGTATACATACACAGGCACCTTGGTTTGGCTGTAGGACCTTGTGCCCGCAGGCCACAGTCACATTATCATCTGGAAATTGGATAACGACAGCACAATGACAAATCCAGGTTGCCTGCAATAAGGTGCTAATCCCTTTGCTTTAATATCGGAGCAGCGTGTAATGATGTTTGGACATCACTCCAGTTTACTGACGACCCCACTGGGGCCGGCAATAGAAGCGTACAACTGTCTAACAAGCCATCAGGTGACCGCCGTCGTCAAAGCAACGGGGGATGCAATCTAATCTTCCCTCCATCCCTTCCAGCTCCCAATAAGGACCAGATTATAGAAGTGGCCCATCAATGCTTGGTAACTCGAATCAATTAACGTTAATTCGCACAATGCTATGATGTATTGTGATCACTTTCATTTCGGAGAAGGGGGAAGAAATTGCTATAATTCACCTAAAATGAGGTTGTCTATGGTGCTGAGGTATTAATTGGGTGTCCATATTAAATGGAAAAGGAGCACGGTAGTGAAGGAAAAGTGGATGAGTGACTCTCTTGGCTGCTATTGACCTATCAGAAGAAGACAGTGCCCTTTTCCTTTGCTTTTATCTATTACAGTTTTCCCTATTGCGTGTCAAGTTGATGTATTATAAAAAATTCATTTGGTGACCTTCCACCCCCCTAGCAGATTAAACAATTTCACTGGGATGGCATCATTAACAGGGCCTTGCATTTAATGATGATTTCTCTAAAAGGCCACGGAGATTCGATTTTAAGCTAACAGATTTATTGCACTATTATAACATATCGTAAAAAACTGTACCACCTACGGTCTGGTTTTAGGATAGAAACTGTTTAAGAGTTTATGTGGAGCTTAAAGTGGTATTACCTTGGGATACGCAGCACGGCAAAGCTCTGACCTCCGGCGGGATGCTGCTTACATTTAATAAAAGACATTTCTCTGACAGTAAACTTGGGGAGTGTGTTATGGAGGAGGCCTGGCTTAGCTCCTCACCACTGGCTTTGTAAATAGGGACATTTCCACTGATCTACAGCAATAATGGAAGTCACTAATGAATCTGGAGGATGTTTCTCTTCTCTCTAATGTATCTGCTCTGTCCCTCTCCTTCTAAAGGCTTCTGGTGATCCCACATCTAGACCCTTCATCAGCTTCATTGCTCTAATGAAAGAAGGGCCTAGAGGGGAAGTCATAGGAAGAGAGGCTGAGGTCACTTGGTTTGCTCAGCCTGAAGAGGAGGAGACTGAGGGGAGACCTCATTGCAGTTACAACTTCCTCATGAGGGGAAGAAGAAAGGCTGCACTGATCTCTGCTCTGTGGTGACCACTGACAGGACCTGAGGGAATGGCCTGAAAATGTGTCATGGGGTTGGATGTGAGGAAAAGTTTCTTCATCCAGAGGCTGGCTGGGCACTGAACAGGCTCCCCAGGGAAGTGGTCACAGCACCAGGCCTGGTAGAGTTCAAGAAGCTCTTGGACAATGCTCTCAGGCACAGGGTGGGGTTGTTGGGTCTGTCATGTTCAGGGCCAGGAGCTGGGCTCCATGATTCTCTTCGATTTCTTTCTGTAATATGAGAAAATACGGGAAAATATAGGAATTGGTGGAAATAAAAGCCATTCTTTTCTTGCTTAAAATAGGAATGACCTCATACTCCTCATTGTCTTTTGATGCTCATGTCACTCTTCCCCGTCTGTATTAATTAGTGACAAAATCTGCTGTGGGAGGCAAAGCTCCAACAGTGCACCTGAGGGCAGAGGTCAGGTTTATTTCATCATCCCATGACATCAGAGCCTATTCTCACCCAAAAATGCTGAATTCCTCAAAATCCTTCCACTGAATCTGTACCTAATTTGCCTGCCACAAATCCTCAGCTTGCCTATGCCCTGCCTTTGTGCACCTCCTTTCCTGAATCCCTTGAAGTTACCAGAAATCCCCACCTTTTCAACAACAAATAAAAATGTCTCTTTGGCTGGATCATGATTCATTTAGTCATACTGTTCCCTAAATTCTTCCCAGTTTTCTTCTCTTTCAGAGGATATATTGATTTCACAACACTAGCATTGCAGACACACCAGACAACTGTTCAATTAATTTCAATGTCTATTAGGAAATTAAATATGCCAGGGACCGTTCTTTGGCACCAAGGCCAGCTGACATAGTTCAGCATGGCCTCATCTAAACTTCCAAGTGAAAATATTTTCTGACTGTATTAGCTCCCAGACCATTTAGGAGTTGTTCTGGACTTTGCTATTGGACCTAAACCAGAGTTTAAGAGGGCCTGAAAGTTTAATGGTACAGGTGAACAGGTGTCAGTGCCAAAGTTTGTCTTGGCATCATTTAGATTTCTAGTAGATACATATCCATGGACTTTAATGAACCCTTGACCCAGGATCTTATCACGGTCTCCTTCCCTTTGAAGTCAAATGATAACAGTAGTTCTTCTTTTTCTTCTTCTTCCCACTACTATTATTGTTGTAGATACTATTACAATGGTATGCTATAACTATATTAGCAATGATATTAATATATTACATAGATTAGCTATCAAGAAGAAATTCCTCCCTGTGAGGGTGGTGAGGCCCTGGCACTAAGTGCCCAGAGAAGCTGTGACTGCATCCCTGGAAGTGTCCAAGGCCAGGCTGGACAGGGCTTGGAGAAATGTGGGATAGTGGAAGGTGTCCCTGCCTTTGGTGATCCTCAAGGTCTCTTCCAACCCAAATCATTCTATGATTTTGTATTTTATGATTACAGTTATTATTGCACATATAAATAAAATGACAAGTTCTCCTTGATTTCAGGGATACTTCATTTCCTCTGCCCCAAATCTCTCCCCCAAGTTTCTCAGTTAATCCATAATAACTTCAGCAGAACCTCCAGTTTCTGTGCCCTCAAACTTCCCTGCTGCTAAAGGACAAGCACGTGCTCTCCTGTGGAGCCTCAGGCTGCTCAGCAGACACGTGTGGGCACTGAAGGTGACAGGATCAGGGATGCCAGGTGTCCCTGCTGTCTGAGGCATCCCCAGCCTGCTGTGCCCACATCTAGAAGAGCTGCAGGGCACTGAGCATCAGAGCTGCTCCCTGTCAGCAGGGAATTTAAAACCAGCCTGCTCCTGCCCAGCAGGAGACTCCAGGGAGGTGGCAAACAGCACATTATTCATGCCCACAGGATGAAGGCAAAGGCAGGTCTTGCTCTGGTCTTTGCTGAGCTATGAGCACTCATCTACCTCCCCCTCCCTAGGGCAAAGCTGTGCCAGGAAAGGACTATTTTCCTTCCAGCACGAATCAGCAGGGGAGCAGCAGGATGCTCCTTTCTCCTCCTCCACACTGACATCATTTTAAGGAATATAACTTGCTGTGTGCAGGGTTGTGCCCTAAGGCAGGGGCTCCCTCACAGCACGACTCAGGTTGGGCCATGTGGGATATAAACACTGCATTCCATGCTGTGTTAAGCAAGTTCAAATTACCCACAAACAATTTTTACACTTCTTTTTTAAGTATCCATGTCTAGTTTTGCTTTGTTCTGTTTTCTTCACCATTATATTAGCAGAGAGTGAAAGAACAAAGGGGAGCGGTTCTAAATTAAAAGAGGAGAGCTTTAGATTACATGTTAAGAAGAAATTTTTTACAGTGAGGGTTGCACAGGTTTCCCAGAGATGCTCTGGATGCCACAGTCTTTGGAAGTGTCCAAGACCAGGTTGGATGGGATTAGGAGCAAACTGGGATAGCAGAAGATGTTCCTGCCCATGGCAGGGAGTGGAACTGGAAGGTCTTTAAGGTCCCTTCTAATCCAAATTTTCTATGATTCTATGATTCTGTAGTCTATGACTCTATGATTCTATGATTCTATGATTCTATGACTCTGTGATTCTATGATTCTATGATTCTACTCACCCCAGGGAGTGAGAACTACTTCCTAGAACCACACTTTGTAGCAGCCTTGCACTATGCACTAGATGAGCACAGTTTTAGCATGTAGAGCCTGAGGTGTGAATTCAGGGAATTCTTATTTGTTTTCAGTTTTAAAGAACCTGAGGCTAGAAAATTTGTTGGGCTTTACAGAAACTATGCCAAGACTCACCTAAACCTCTCTGTGCTCAGCTGGAGCCAGGGGGCTCAGAGAAAACTGCAGCTCTTTAGCTGGAAAACAGGAATGACTCGGTGTGTTGTTCCTGCAGTAAGATTTGGTCACACAGTTGAATGCACATTTTTGGAAGGAAGTGGATAACAGCACCTTATTGATGCCCTTGACATGAATTTCAAACCTAACACCACCTTTGAGACTTTCCCACTGACAAAAATACAAGATAAAGAATCAAGATAAGAACTAAAACTTCAATCTTTGAGCTACCTTTGGAGTCTGCACATATCCTTAAAACCTTAGTTGACCTTTCCAGCAGCTGCAGTTCAGTCCAGTATTTTCCATCAGCTCAGTATGAACAGTCTCATTTGTAACACAGAGTAATACTCTGAAAAAACATCCACAGCCATCACCCAAACTAGAATAAAAGAGTTTAAAGCAAAGGAAACTTAAGCTTCATATATCTGGTGTTTGTAAACACCTTTAAGCAAACACTGGAGATCAATGAACAGCTTTTCTTCCTTCATTTCAAGACAATACCAAGCCCCCAGCCACTTCGCTGCAATTGCATATTAGAGAATTATATATATATATATAAATTATATATATATATGAGATACTAAATGACACAAAGCACTGGGAGAGGGAATGAAATGAACCAGGCTCAGAATAAAGCGTTGATTCTTTATTCAAATGTAAAAGCGCTCTCCTGGGATGTTCTGATTTAAATTTCAGGCTTGGAAAAACCAGTGTATTTTGAAGGGGTGTCTGTAACTGCTTTATTTCTGTCTGCAGACTTTGCAGATTGGGAAGATGATGGCAGGAAAAAGAAGTGAAGTCCTGTAACTGCTGTGCTTTTGTGGAGGAACCAAGACTTTGTTCTTAGAGGAGTTCAAAGGTTTTCAGTGAAAATCTTTCTGCTGGACAGGGAACAATTGCTCTCAGGGCTCTGCAATGATGACTTTGGGGATAAGGCATTGGGTTCATGAATCCATAAAATCCCTGTCTCTGCCACATACTTCCAATATGATACCAGGACATAAATTACTTTTTTCATTTCTCACTTTTCCATCTGTAAACTGGGGATTGAAACAAAAGGATTTTTTCAAACTTTGGTGATGCTTTCTGCTTGGAAGTGATAACTGCTTCCTATTTCCATGCATACTGCTCTCACCCAAGGAATTGATAAGGTAAATTAGTAGGTAGAAAATAAGAACAGAAAATAACATCTAGAACTTTATTTCTGATTTTCTTTTTTTTTTTTTTTCCTTTTCCATCCCTTTTCATGTAAAAGAAATGGAAGCAGACAACATTCAGAAACATGGTTATACAGGAGACCCTACAGAATCTCTGTTCAGGTGCAGCCCTCAGACGGAGAAGTTGAGAAGCAGCTTCCTGTACAGCCAAAAATCATCTTCCTGGACAGAAAGGTAGAATTTGCCTCTCTGTGGATGGAGCCTTCTATGAATTCTGTACTATGACATTTGAGACTTGACATTTGAGATTTTGGGCATGGAGCCAGGCTCTGCTCCATGGAGACCCAGCAGTGGCACCAGAGGAATGGGCAGGGACTGATCCCAGCAAGTTCCACCTGAACAGGAAGCAGAACTTCCCTGTGCAGTGACCAAGCACTGAACAGAGACCAGAGAGGCTGTGGAGTCTCCAAAGAGCTGTCTGGACACAGCCTTGTGCAGGGAGGTTGGACCAACCATGGTCCATTCTGTGATGTGACCTCATCTTGAGAAGTTGTGGTGAACTTAGTGACATTTGTAACACGTGACACATAAATGCAAACTGCCCTCTGACAGGAGCATGTATATAAAAAAATATTACAGTTGTTAAAACAATCAAAGCTTTCTTTGCTCTTGCTGAGGAGACAAGATCTTAATTCTTCTGTTCTTCCAGGGTGAAAGAATTGACAAACTGGGGCCTCCTGCAGAACCCTGGGTTGTATCAGCTCATCTCAAGGACTCCTCTGAGGCTGTGCTGAAAGGTTTGGATGTGTTTTCCTACAGCAAGGGTTATGGGGAAGCAGCTATGCAAAATGATGGTGATAAATTTAGCTCTCCCTGAGAAATACAGCAGTTGAAAACCAGTCTTTGGGCTGAAAACAGGTTGCAGTAGGAGTTTGATGAGTTGCCCAGTCATAGGCTGCAGGAAAAAAAAAAAAAAAAGCTTTTACAAAGTATTTTTGTGCTCTCGTAGCTTAAAGGAAGTATATCCTAGATAGTTTATCTTGAAAAGACATATCTGGGGTCAAAAGAAGAAAGAATGAAGAATTAAAAATCCTAACACTTGGTTTTCAATTTATGTTGACTGGGGAAATTTCTTTAGGGTCCACAACAACCTTTTTATCCCAGCAAAGGATCTGGCCAAGTACGGACAGAAAGAACTGCCTATGGATTATCATTAAGATATTACAATGTGAAAGTGTTTTTTCTTCATGGGGGATTTAAATGTTTCCTTCTGGTCCTCATTTATCAAAATGCCTGAACTCATGAAAGACTCATAAAACCTTGTAAAATACTTTAAGCATGTGAGGATTTCCCTCAAGACTGAGGGAACATATTTAGGTATAGAACCTTGCTTAAGTAGAGTGCTGAACAAAACACCTGTGGATGGTCATATGCTACTAAATTAGAAGTTGGAAATTATAACGATTATAAATGTAATAGTTTAATTGATAAAATATTAAATATAAGAAGCTCACACAATGAAGAGTTAAGTTCTCTATTGCAGAGAAAGTATTTTGTTCACAGTAAAGCCATTTGTGTGTTATTTTTGAGTTGAAAAGTTAGAGAAGATAAGTAGCATTTATTCTGTAGATCACAGATTCTCACACTTTCAGTCCTTGTTTCTGTGAATTACAAATTCTTCCTACCCCAAGATAGTTCCAGGATTACAGGTGAGAAAAATCCTTTGATGTTTTCTGCTGCTTTTCATACCTTTTCAGGACATGTTCCTAAACTCCTTAGGTTTAGATGAGCCACAGATTATTGGATCAGCTACTCAAAGAAGGAAGGAAAGGAAGGAAGGAAAGGAAGGAAGGAAAGGAAGGAAAGGAAGGAAAGGAAGGAAGGGAAGGAAGGGAAGGAAGGGAAGGAAGGGAAGGAAGGGAAGGAAGGGCTTAATAACACTCATAAAATGGATAAATCCATACATATAAATGAAATAAATCCATGCATCCTCCATGGGAAAGTTCAGGACTTTTCCTGCCTGGAACACAGATCCATCCTCATCCCTTTTCCCTCATTTCTTTGGGATGAGCAGAGAGAGAGGAAATGAGGTCGCACAAATACCAAACCC
>VWYI01010100.1:310-46101 GCA_013399455.1 Anthoscopus minutus | reverse complement strand
CCCAAAATAGAAGAAGTGTGCAAATATTTAGGCTGCCATAAACGGCTCATTCAAATCCAGTGCTTCCCATGGCTTTTTTCCCATTGCAAAGGGAGAATTGGGGTGCAGGGAGCACTTGGGGGTGGGCCTTTCAAGGGGGGGAATTTTTGTGTATTTTGAGCTGCCAAACACATGCAGCTCCCACTATCTTCTCGTCAGTGAGAGCAGATGGAAAGTCAGCACCTCATAAGATCTGATTATTTAGGCTGGAAGCACAGATTAATGAAATGTATTTAGAAACCTGTTTCAGGGAAATATCAAAATCTTTTTTCTAAACAAAGGCCAAACAGAGTTCCCTTTTCTGGAATATTTAACCAGTCAGAGAGTTACTGAGAATTAATAATTGAATCACAGATTTGTTTGGATTGAGAGGGATCTTCAAGATCATCGAGTTTGAACTCCCCTGTGTGGGAAGGGACACCTTTCAGTAGAACATGATGCTCAGAGCCCATCCAGGCTGACCTTCAACACTTCCAGGGATGGGGCAGCCACAGCTTCTCTGGGCAACCTGCACCAGTGGCTAATATCTAATTTAAATCTACCTTCTTTCAGCTTAAAAACATTCCTCCGTGGAGGATGTTTAGAGGTACCAATGTGTACAGGAAGCTGATGCACCTGTGTAGATACCACCTTTGTAAATCAGATTATTGCACACTTATAACGTGCACTGCAAATGTGCACACCAAAGGCACAACCCCTTTTGCTCCTT
The DNA here is from genome assembly GCA_013399455.1 of Anthoscopus minutus. Classification (NCBI taxonomy): domain Eukaryota; kingdom Metazoa; phylum Chordata; class Aves; order Passeriformes; family Paridae; genus Anthoscopus; species Anthoscopus minutus. Next base: position 45,353 of record VWYI01010100.1, on the reverse strand, counting down.
CTAATTGAGAACCATGCTGGAGACAGCATAAAGGTTTTTACATTTCCAGAATCTTACTGAAGAGATTTACTTTTACTATTTGAAATTAAACAATCAAATAGTAGATGTTTGTGATACATCTTCATGAACCAGTTGCTCTATGCACCTACCCTGGCATAATTCACTGTTTGGAGACAGCTCAGGAGGTGCAGCTGATGCTGAATGCAATAATCCCAAATGTTTTAGTGGTAGTTCCTGGGGAGAGCAGACTATTCATAGCTCCACTGCATCGTCTTGCTCCTTGTTTTACAGTAATATTCCCTACACTGATATGGATCCCAATGGGTTTGATACATCCACTTTCCATTTAAACCAACAGCATCCTACTCACAAACTATTAAAGTAGTGCAAAACACTTTAAACACCTGTCTGTGTATAGTCCTTGATACCTGAGAGATTTCTTCTCTCAGGTGAAGTTCATATCTGTTTGCACCTGCAGGCAGATTTATCCCAAATGGAACATGCTTCCCACCTTGTTCTGATGCAGCTCAGCTTCGTTCAGGTGGACAACACTGACACAAATCTAATTAGTTACCACTAAAAGTACTTACAGCTACTTACCCTGGTCTCGAAGCCTCCATCTGGCAGCATTTCTGATTTTTTTTTTTATGAATTGATGAAAAAAAAAGGCTATTAGAGATTTTTATTAAAAGCAGAATTCAAGTAAAAGAAATATCCATCCATCAAAATGTTTAGAATTGTGGGGTTAGGACCAATAATGAGTCAGGTAGAAAGACAGATAATGAGTTGCTGTGCTAATCCACATCTTTCCAAGTGGTCTACAGAGAGTACCAGGGCCAGGTTTCCTAAACTCCTGTCCTTGCCCAGCACATCTGCATTCATAATTTGTTTTGGAAATAATTTAGGGAATCAAAACCTCTCTCTGTTTCAAAAGGGCAGCACTAAGCATCTTCCAGTCCTTGCAACTCAGATCTGAGACCTGATGAACTCTTGAACACAGAAACTAAGAGCAGTGCCTGTCTTGATTCTGCCATTTGCAGAAAACTTTAGAATCTCTGGGTGCAGAGCATTACCCAGAGCTTCTGTCTTTCAAGAGACTAAATATTTACTGTGCAACAGCAGGGACGCTGACATTTTTTATTGATAATGCTCATTATTGATATGGTGGAAAATATTAACAAGTTCACTGGGAGTTTTCTGCATCATGGGTTTAATCTTCATGCTGGTGAATGTTTCTGGGTTCCCCCTAACTTCTATTGATATGATTCAGGTCTAGCCTGTAAAAAAATCAATGTCAAGGACTGTCTTATCACAACCACTTTCTCTTGCAGAAAATGTGCATGTCTTCTATAGGGGCTTGATCTGTCTGGCCTCAGAAGTAGATGCATTGTGAATGTATTTTCTGGGGTTTGTGTCAATTAGACAAATTAATGGAAGAAATATTAAGTATTGTTGAATGCAAAGATGCTGTTTATGCTCCAGGAAGCACTGAAAGCTTGAAACTTACCTGGTAGAAATATTTTTACACATTTGGGTTGTCCTGGTATTCAGTCCCAAATAAATATTGTCCATTAATGTTGGATCTGTCCAGAGATGGATTTATGGTTTGTCCCTGAATGCATCTTTAACAGTGGCATCCCTGTTTTAGCTGTGAAATTACTGTCCTTGCTTTTGTAATAAACTGACTGCTTTAAATTCTCAGGAGCAAAGTTCACTGTGCTGTCCCAGCCATTTGCCACCTTCCCTGTACGCACGAGAGCCAAGGCCAGCATGATCCTTGTTGTCATACTGGGTTCAGTAGCAGCTGCGTTCATCATTGTTCTTTCATTCTGCTGGTTCAGGAAGAGCAAAAGCCACAGTAAGTTGGAAATATCCACAAAAATTTATACTTGCAGACTCCTTGTTTTATTAAATCCCCAGAATGGCCACGATGGGTTTCAGACTGTAGAACTCAGAAAAAACTCTGGGATGTTCAGTAATTAGGATATAGTTTGTAGTTTATTCAGAGACAAGAGTTGGGCTTCAGTAATCAATGTGGGTCCCTTCCAACTCAGAATATTCTATGAAAGTTCAAGGTTATACAGTTATACAGTTTTATGCCTATAAAGGGTAGTCTGAGACTAGACAGATATTACAAAAAGTTTCTTCTTGGAAGGGATTGTTAAACACTGAAACAGGCTGCCCAGGGCAGTGCTGGAGTCACCATCCCTGGAAGTGTTCAAAGGATGCTGGCATTTGGTGGCATATTCAAGCAATATTCTACTATTCAACAATATGTTAAATTTTTACTTGAATTAGTGATTTGTGCTGAGCAGAGGATGTACTGAGGGTGATGTGACTCCGTGTTTCATTGCAGAAACGAGGACTGAACGGCCTCATCTGCCAGGGGACATCACCAAGAGACCCAGTGAACAGGCACAGCATCCTGCAGCTCCCACCCAGCCTTGCTGCAATCCAGGACCAAATAAAAGTGGAGTGTCTGTAGCAGGAGGTGAGACTGCAATCCATAAATGGTTGGACACCAAAGGAGTCAGTTTGTGTCTTTTGACGTGTTCAGGTGCTCCCTGGGAAGTGATGGAGTCACCGTCACTGCAAGTGTGCAAAAAATGTGTGGCATGTGGCAGAGGTTTAATGGTGAATGCAGTGGTTGGAGACCACCAACGATCTGAAAGGTTTTTTCCAACTTCAGTGATTCTATGATTCTGTAGGTTTGTATAGGATCACTGGCACATTCTCAAAAGGTCTGTCTCTTTATTGCCTCCTCCTACTCCTCCCTGAATTTTTTCTACTTGTCATTTCATCTCCTTTAACAGAGATGGGCTGAATTCCCAGCTACACTGAAGGCAGCAGCATAATCCCCCTTTATGCTCATGCTGTGATCCTTGGGTGTCCTGTGCAGGGCCAGGGCCTGGATTTCAGTGATCCTTTTGGATCCCTTCCCCACAATTCAGAATATTCTATGATTCAATGAGTCCATGATTTCTCCCAGCATTTTTGGAGTCAGGCAGGAACCAACACTCCTGGTGTCCCCACGTGCCTGGAGGATCAGGGCTCCTCCCTGCCCAAATCTCCAGGTGCTGGAGTGGGATCAAAAGCTCTGGGCAGGTTTGCAGGCTATGAATGACTGCACTGAGTTACAATGGAGGTAAAAAAAACCCACCCAGGGCTCATTTGCAGGGTTTCTGTGAGTCCAACCCAGCAGCCCAAAGCAGCTCCACCCCCACCCAGCCACCCTGAGTCCCGCTCTGCTCCCCAGGGTCCTGCCACAAACAACCCTCTCCTGCACACCTCCTCCAGACTTGTCCTTTCATCATCTTCTGATCAAACCCGGCTCCTTCTGAGGTCACAGAAAAGCAGACAGCCCCAGGGGCATGTGGCTGGCAGCACAAAGCACTGGCTTCCCTTTCTGAAGGTGTGAAATGTTCTTACAGTAGTTGAGGGCTTTTTTTTTATCTCACCTGCCAGCAGCACAGATCTAAGGGCATTCAGATAACCCTGCTGAACCCCCCATTTACTCTGTTTTGGGAATTTCTTTTTCCTCCTTCTTCTACCAAAGCCTGTGGATTACATAAGAGGCAGGAAGAGGCGAGCTGGAGTTTTTATCTCCTTTTAATTAGTGTCTATCACAAAAGCAGAGGGAGAGAGAGAGAGAGAAGGAGAGAGGAAATTCTGCAGTTTATGTGTTTTGATATTTGCCATACTCTTCCAAAACACAGCATTCAGCTGTGTGCCTTAGGACACATATCTGCTATAAATTCATTTTTTATCTAATTTGTCTGAGATCTAAGCTTCCTGTGGAGGTCTGAGATCAAAGGATCTGATTCTGTCTGATGTTGGCTCTGACACATAATGCGTGCTGACTTAGTTCTGTCTATAAACTCGCAGTGGGAGGCTGCCACTCTCCCTTGGCACCTTTACATAGTGAACTTTCATTTTGGCTGGGGAGGCTGACAGGTACAGCGTTGATTGGAGCCGTCACATAAATAATTCATGGAAAGAATTTTTTTTGTCAGAAAAAGGCAATCCAGCCACTTAGAGTCTTTTAGGAATAGTTGCAAGACAAAAAGATTCCCCAATATGTTCAAATCTAAACAAGGATAACAATATCTTAAGTGAATTTAATACATATGAGTTGGAAATGTGTAATGTTTGATTCCCCCCTATTTAAAGTGTTGTTGGTTTTAGAGAGAGAGAGAAGAAATCAAAGCTGCACTCTTTTTGTTTAGCTTCTGCTTTGTAGCTATTCCCCTCATAAGAAATACCGCTTCTCTAATACAATTAAGTGTTCAGAGCCTTTATTTATTAATCACCACAGTAAGACTTGCAAAACAGAGATTTTCTCATTGAGAATGCAAAGTTCAGCGGATCAAGGGCCCTGGATATTGTACCAAAAGGAGCAGCTGAGGATGAAGATGGGAGAGAAACCAACATGCACAGTTGTGCAGTAGAGCAGGGAGAAGCGATGAGGATATTGCCTTGCCTGACCTTGGTCTAACAAGAAAAATCTCCTTAGCTTCTCAGAATTGTCTCTCTTTTGAACTGAAGAACTTTTGATGGACTAAGGCACTGTTAACAGAACACACCTGGAGGTAGAGGAGCATAATCTTTCTTTTTGCGATGTGTTTTGGTGGTTCAACAGGGAGCTTGTATCCTCCTACAACTTACATTTCCAAGCTTCAATTTGCTGTCCTTTCCCTGAACCTTTTCAGGATGGCACCTGATTGATTCTTAGTCTGAATTCTTTTGACATCTTCAGCTAGGAATCATTGTGTGTTCCTGAAGATGTTATCCCAGTCTGTAAATTGGGTCTGCCCTTCTGGCTCCTAGCTTGCTCAGATCAGTTCCTCCTCCTTCCTTTCTAACAGTTTGCTATTTTTCCCTTCTTTTACAAAATTTCATCAGGATCAATTTCAGTTTAAATTCCAAATCACCAGTGGAAACACTGAATATCTTCCATTTCAGTGGTAGTGTCTGGTACTGCTACACATCCTTGAGAATCATTTCCATATGTTATTTTTGCCTGAGTTCTGTTAGCTGGTACTTAATCCAGTAAATCATATACTTTCATGATATTGAATAGTTTGCATTTAATGTTTAAAAATCAGGAATCTCAAGGCAGTACTTCACCCTTGAAAGTACTTCTATCCAGAAAACTTGTAGCCTCCTCCATTGAATCAAACTGGCTTGAAAAACCTTATTTCTACCATTGAAAATGGCACCTTTGAAGATGAGAGAGTCAACAAATCTCCAGAACTAACATGAAGCTTTGGTATAGGAGATCATGACCTTATTATCTTGTTTATGTGTCTAAAGAAGAAAATTGAACCTGGTGATATATGTAATTTGTACTTTAAACCAGCCAACTACCTAAAGACAGCTTAAGAAGGAAAAGTGCTAAACATAATAATATGTCTGAGTGCTGAAATGTTGGTAACAACTTTCTGGTGGATTTACAAGAGGTACAACCCTGAAATATAAATTTATGAGTGTACAAATTGAAAAAAACGTCAACAGCCTTTAACAGAATAAAATGAGCACAAGCATGAAGTCATTGCTAGGGCTGTCAGAGTTCAGATTGATCAGTGTCTGGACAACCTTTCTGAAATATTATTTAATCTTAGGTGTTTTTGTGAGAAGCAGGGGAGGTACTCAACGATCCTTTATGGATCCCTTCCAATTTGAGTTATTTTATGATTTAGAAAATATAGTTCCAATTAATGAATTGCAGGAAATGCAGAAGAGGATTAATCTGAGCAGAAGGTCCCAGCAGCAATGAGGCTGAATGTCACAGGCTGTTAAGGGTTAAAGTGAAAGGACCAACCTAAAACATCAGAAGTGATAATAACATATTTTCTGGTATTATTTGTGTTAAGGACCTACAATGTGTGCTGAAAAATGGGCTAAAAAAGCTGATTTTGTCCACTAACACATGAGATAATGACCAGGGCTAGTTATGGATTTGGAATGAGTATTAAAGTGAGTGTAACCTGATGGCAGTTTTGGTATTTTTGTGGGGGGGGAGAGTATTACAAGAAAATTATAAATGTTTTTAGCATCCACATGATGCTACAAATTAGGCTGTGAATCAAGGCACACTCTGTCAGCTCAGAAATTATCTGCTGTGTCAGTACCAGTGACCCTGCCTCTGTTATTGACAACCATTTAATACATGAGGATGTAATTATTTCCATATGAAAAACATATAGTGTATATTTATGTTTTCCTGCATTTTTTCTAGGTAATTTTTTAAGAACAGCATTTCAGGTTACAGGCTCTGCTTGGAGTAGGATTCAAATGTTAGAAGTACAAAGTTCTACCCTCAGTTACATGATAATATGACACATTTCATTCATAATAATACATGATAATAAATGATACATTTTCTGAATGTGTAGTATTAAAATAATATCAGTCTTAGCAATACATAGCTTACTAAGAAGCTGTATTCTACACAATTGATTATTAAACATTCATTCAAAAAATTCTTAAATGTTGGAGATGCTCTAGCAGCTGTTAGTGTATCAATAAGCACAAACCAGCTGGGTTTGTTGCTTTTTGTTTACTTGTGGAAATAGCTAATGGTTGTTTGGCGTTGCTAAATTGTCAAATTGAAATGAATGGCCACTGAAACAATTTCTGTAACATTAACTGCTTTTTAATTAATTGTAGAATTATGGAATGATTTGGGTTGGAAGGGGCTTTAATAACCACCAACTTCCTCCCATCCTGAGCAGGCACACCTTCCACTATCCCAGGTTGTTCCAAGTCCCATCCAACACTTCCAGGGATGGGGCAGCCAAAGCTTCCCTGGGCAACCTGTGCCAGTCGCTCACCACCCTCACAGGGAAGAATTTTTTTTCCTAAATCTCTCCTGTTCCATTTAAATCTCCTCCCCCTTGTTCTATCACTATCTGCCCATGTAAAATGGAGAAAAAAAAATTAAAAATTTATCGATGTCTTTAACACACAGTAAAGGCATAAAAGGTGTGCACAAAGTTGGGATCTTGTAATTATTGTTAAGAAACAAACAAGTCTCGCTTTCACAGATCTGGAAGGAAGTGGAGCAATGGGAACTGCCACAGGACATGCAGAGGAGCTGAACCTGCAGCCCCATGAAGCCAAGTCAGCAAGAAAGCCAAGCACTGTGCAGCCCAAGACAGGTGACAGACACTCCTGTCCCTCAGCCAGGAAAAGTGACAGCCACCAGCAGCCCCACGGAGGAACATCTCCCGGTGACCCTGCAGAGCTTCAGCAGCCAGCAGTCCCAGGGTGCTCCAGCCAGAAGGAAGTGGCCCAGCCTTCACCTGGATACAAGCAGGAAAGAGAGAAGTCCAGCAGGATGTCCCAACACCAGAACAACGTCCCAGAGTGTGCTGCCATGGTGGCAGCAGAGGGGTGAAGCAGTGATGGGAGGAGATGAAGCACTGTGGTCATTGTGGGGCTGGGCCTTTTGCCTCAGTGGTCAGGGAAAACCCTGCAGGTTTGATGCTGTACCAAACAGGAATGAATGGATTGAGTGGATATTGATGAGTGGATATGTATCAGTGGAATGAATGCCATGCAGGAGTTGGGCTGGGGGAGCACGTGGCCACATGAACCTGCAGCCAGCAGCCAGGCTCTTGGATGTGAATGTTTCTGAGCTTCCAAAATGTGGTGGGTGCATCCAAACTTCCCACTGAGAGCAGTTCTCCTGACTGCTCCAAAACTCTCTCCAGGAGTTGTTTTGGGGAATGCTTAGTGGATCAGCTTTGAGATTTTGCATTCAAAAGCAGTCAGGGATGAGCTCAACAACCCAACAGGATTTCTGACACGACTGTTCTAGCATGGATATAGTCAGTGTGTCTCAAGCATTGCTGGTGAATATGCATATATGTAAGTATATAGAAATTTTCCCATTTCTTCCAGTCATGCTTTTAGTTTTATTCAAAGAATCTCAGCATGTACACAAATATTTTCTTTTTTTTTCATTTATTCATCTTTCATTGTGGCTTGAGTAAATGCTTCCAGCCTGCACTACTTAAACCTGTTGTTGGTGTTTTTTAGATTAAAGTATTTTACTTAATAAATTGTCACCATGACATCATTTTCTGACACCTTTAAATCACTGGCTCGTTATGAACACTACTCTTTATGGGTAATAATACTAATGCTTATATTCTTCTGTTGCTCAGAAAACTCTTCTATGTTTTGCTTTACTGAGCTGAGAGATGAGGAACTTTATTATTTCTTCTCTGTACCATAAAATTCTTGGCTGCAAGGTGTCCTAGTGGCACCAGATAAATTTATACTCCTTTGCAGAAAACAAAAAATTAATCAGCAAAGTGAGGTTTCTGGCTGGATCAGCAGTGGAAGAGAATGTGAGAAACCTTGATTTGGAAAAAAACTTAAACAGTCCTGTTCTCTTCAAGCTGAAGGAGATAAGATGCAGATTCTAATCAAGCTGCTCAGTTTCTTGGGCGCAAAAATAGATTCACCACCTTTGGCTTTTGCACTAGGCTGTCCTTATAATTTTGGGGTGAAATCAGACTGACTGCACAATGACACAGGTATCTTGTTGAGTGAACAGGAGTTTCTCTGGTTTAAGACACTTGTGGATGAAGATCTTAGTAAGTGCAGTGGATCAGCCTATCTGATCTCTGCCATGGTATAGAAAAAACATTTACTACATTATTTTCTGCAGAGGCCAAAATGCTATTATTGGGTAGACCCCTAAAGGTCATGGTTCAGGATCTGAATAAAAAGTTATACCTTTCAAACACATCCAGGTCTGGTGAAATTATTGGGAAGCAGTTTTTTTTCTCCACAGCTGATACCCAGTTTCAGATGCTTTCACATGGCAGTAGAGCCTTCCCATTCTACAGAAATACAATTCCTCCATTCCATGAATTCTATTTTCCTTCAGTGTTCCTACTTCTAGTTGGTGACTCCATCACATCCAAGCAGTACATAAGAAAATAATATAAAATTACACATATCAGTATGCCTCGAAATAATACTGAATGTAAGTTATATGAAAATACTGAACAAAAAATAATTATTTTGGGGAAAAAATCAGACATATATGAAACAGTTAAGGGTTTATATTACTCTTCTTGTTCAGAATTCTTGAATTTTTCCATAATTTGTTTACAGAATAAGTAATGTCTTGTATATCTAGGCCTTTAACAGAATTAGCAAGGCTAAAAGCCTTTAATTGCAGCATTTTCAACTGAGTGAGTGGTAGCACTTGGGAAAGAAGTGGGGAGAAAGTGAAACAAAACATAGTGACAAAGGGGTGCAAAAATTAAGCTAATCCTGACTAAGAGACAAATTTGAAGATCTTTTATATCAGGAAAAAAAAATAAGGAAAAAGAAAAACACACCACCATAGTGGTCAGAGAGAAAGATGAGAATGAGACTCAGTGGTTGAAGACATTTCATGGCTAAACATAAAATGACATCTTTTCCTAAAATAATTGGGTTTATACTGACTGCAACAGTGATTGGATGCAATAGGATCCTACTGCTTTACGGCTGAGAAAGATCCAGATTTATTTTGAAATCGTTCCCATCTGTGTTTTACATGGAACCCAGTTAAAATGCTCACTCTTACAGGAACTGTGTGATTAGATGAGAAGCAGTGGCTGCCCCATCCCTGGCAGTGTCCAAGGCCAGGCTGGATGGAGCTGGGAGCAACCTGGGATAGTGGAAAAGTGTCCCCACCTACGTCAGGGAGATGGGAACAGGGTGATCTTTAAGGTCCCTTCAAAAACAGCCCATTCTATGGTTCTGTGAACTGCTACAGAATGTTCTGGACAAGGCAAAGAAAGAGAATAAATGTCTCATATCCCAAGCCCAAAACCTCATTTTCCACTATTTTGAATGCCATTTTGTCCTGAGGGGCACTTGTTGTCATTGCTATGTTGTGGTCAGTACTTTTGGTGATCCTGCTCAACCTTTGCTTTGAGTTCTTCTTAATTCTTACACTATAACTAGGACAACAGTTGTTTCCACCTTTGCATGGGTGTTTTATGAGTAAATTTGTGATATTCTGCATTCCAAATCCCAGGGTGAGGTGAGGGTAGGGATGCAGTGGAAGGAGGCAGATGAAGAATCTATAGAGTGCTGTGTGGGCTAGCCATGATATCACATGGGATGTGGTGCCTCCATAGACTTGGGCTTATTCAAGCCCTCTGGCTCAGCTCAGGGAATTCTGCTGCTGCCAAAGTCCAGCTTCTGTGGGGACAGAAAGAGACAGCAGCAGGATTTCAGCTCAGATTTTGGAAGGAGTCCATGGAGGATATCATGGCAGAGATTCAAGCTCCAGCACAGCCCACACTCAGACCAGCTCTGTGAGGGACAAAAAACACTTCCAGCAAATCTACCTGGGCTTCACAAAGTGTGAATTCCCCACACTGGACGTGAAGGAAGACTTCAAAGTGCAGGAAAAATTAATAAAAAATCTTTGGATCTGCCTGTGCAGATTCATCCTCTGAGACTCAAAGTCTTTCTGGACAGTCACGTTAATTGTCAGTGAAATTTGACAAGTTTGGCTCTAATGAAGCCAATGACAAGAATTTCATTAAGTTCACTGGATTTGGGATTTTCACCTCGAAAATTTCCACTACTTTTTCTGTAGTCCCTTCTACAATGCCTCTGTGTTCCTTCATTGACATAAATAAGAATATAGCTGAAAGGATGCCTTACTTTTAACCAAGCTCTCCAAGCTGTTCTGAATTTCTAGACAATGTATGGCCAAAATGACTCTTCCTTCTTCTTTTATTTTTTTTTTCCTCCTCATTTTGTGGGAGTGATATTTTTCCTCTTATGTTTGAAGTAGAGGAGTGAATTACAGACAAATTTGCCTAAGGCTTTGGGCCAGAGCTGATGAGACTTCACGAAGATACGGGAACAGGCACATGGATAGGAAAAAGAAAGCCTGTGAAAAATTAAAATGACAAGCCTGGTTAGGGAGCAGAGATAACTGGTGATGTAGTAAAATTAATTACAGTCTGGGTTGAAGGAATTGTGTGCCTAAGACAAAATTAAAAAAAAAAAAAAGAAAGAAAAACCAAATAACAGCAATGAAATTCTAAACCTTTTGATCATCTCTATATGGTATAACTTCCAGTCCCTATTTATTATGGTATTTATTATTGCATTTATTTCTATAGCATTAGAGGTATAAAAGGCAAATAAAGGAGGGAAGTGTCTGGTCAGAAGGTTTTTCTCTGAGCTCCTGACTCTGCAATGAATAATCTTATTAACAGTGAATTACACTCAAAAATATCTTCACTGGACTAGGAACTGTGAGAGGAAACTTTCAGTGGATCAAGGAAGCTGCATGATAAAACACTCCAAGCATGAACAGGGACACTTATTGGTTATCCAGATTCAGAGGTTTAGATATAATTTTTGGCAGTCATTATGCATTTGCCAGAATGTGAAATAATTCCAGTTTTCTACCTACAGAAATGCTGGATGATAATTTGTCGAGCATTATTTTGCAAGAGCAAAAGCCAGGGACCCCAGAGGATGATTCCAAGATTCTGGAACATGCCAGCAAAGGGAAATTTCTCTGGTATATGTAAGGGCTGTGTTTTCAGGGGAGAGGGGATAGAAAGTAGATGCTACATGAGGTACAAAACTTCACATGCTGGGTGGTGTGATGGGCTGCAGTGAGGGACACTGAAGCTCCAAGAAGTCTTAGGGCCAACATTGGAAGAACTTTTGAGAAGTACCAGAGCTTCTTTTCCATGTCTTGAACCTCTGTGTGCAGAGCTGGAGCTGCCAACGACCTCCGCCTCCCTCACCAAAGCATTTAAAAATTTTGTTTTCATAGAACAAAAAGTGAGCTACAATGACCCTGCCATTAGTGAGTTTTCCAAAAAGAAAAATAAACAGACACAGGGAAAGTTTTATTTTTTAATGGAAGTTGAAATGTCTGCTGGAGGAAGGTCATTTGGGGAGGTATTTCTGCTCTCCTTTTGCTTTCTTTTTCTTTTCTTTCCTCTTTTCTCTTAGAAAGAGGAGAAAAACCATGGGGAAGAACTAACAAAGAGGAAAATAAAAGTAGTTTTGAAGTAAGGCCATGGCAAAAGGCTGCATATAAGCAAGGTCAGTCTCTGAAAAGTTTCCATATTTTATTAGACCTGAGGGCTGCCAGTGTTGGATACCTGGGGACAAATATTAGAAGAAGGAAAATATGAAATTAGCCCTCCCTGGATCTTATTTTAAGCAAAAAGATACTTCGGGGGTTATTGGTTGCTCCTAATGACTTATTATTCCTGAACATTTTATAGAATTGTACTACTAATACATTGTTAGACTGAATTATCTATATCCTGTGTGGGGGAAAAAAATCAAAAAAGAAGCTAATTTTGCATTTATTTTAAGTGTTCTGCTTGGTATTTTCCAGGGTTTTTTTGCATAACAAATAAGGAGTAATACTTATTCACCTTGCTTTCCAGATGTACTACACAGTGTTCATCACTTTCCAAATTCTGTAGGAGTCCTGTAGAATTCAGGCACCTGACTTAAATTTCAGCTGGACAGATAAAGGGTTACACAGGAGGAGAAGGAGAATATTTATACTCAATCTTCCTGCAAAATAACCCTGCTGATTTCTGCAGTTAAACCTGTGGCACGGAGCTGCTGGCTGGAACCCTGACCTTTGGTCATCAACTAGAAACCTAGAGCCAGGTGGGAAAAAAAAACCCCAGGGCTGAAATGGCTTAATAGTAAACACATGCACTTTAATTTTGGGAAAGAAGAAGAACAGAAGGCAGTGGCACAGCCAAGGCAGTGGAGTGAGAAAGGGTCTCTGGAGCAGCTCTGGGAAGGATGGACTCAAGCCAGGTCAGCCTGCATTTGTCAGAGACAGGAGTTGTGCACAAGCTGAGCACAGGGCACCACCCAAATTCCCAGCTGCTTTGGGTGAGGATAATTTCCTTCATTTCCCACTGAATCATTTGTCCATACCTGTGGGTTGGATCAATTTGTGTTTTTCTCCTGATGCACCTCTCTGTTCCAAAGTACATTAAAGATGAAGCTGGTGCTGAGTCTTGCAGCCGTCAACGGGAGCGATGTTAAAAATATCCCAGCCTTGCTCTCCCTCCCCAGACTGTCTGTCTGTGTCTAGGTGCTGACAAAAGTTATTTGTCGTATTCCCTTCATTTGGTGAGTGACAGGAGACTGGTGTCAAGTGAGAAAATGAAATGTAAATTTTATTAAACACCTTCTCATCTCTGTGTATCAATCCAGATTCCAGCCTAACACAGCAAATCAAATCCTGTCTTCACCAGGCCTGAGGGCACACAAAGAATCATTTCTCCTTAATACCATTCCATCCTAGTAAAATATTTTTCTGTTTAGTAAATGAAAATTTAAAATGCAAACCCTATTTTAATCCCAGAGAAAAGATGTGCATTGCAGGAAGAAGGATGCTGTGTTTTGTTCTGTTCTGCCTCATGTTTTCTTCTGTTTTCAGACACACAAATGGTGAATAGCTGAAACAAAACTTACAACTCCCTTTTAAGACTTGCCTATTGGGACTTTTTATCTTCATGTCCACCACTAGGCTTAGAAGCTTATTAGTCCAGATATTTTTCAGTATCCACTTGTTTAATGTACAATTGCATGGTAGATTATATGATGTGCTGAAATCTGAAACATTATTCCCAAGTGAACAGTGTGACAAGTTCATTGCTGAGTGTCTTAGTACCTCTATTTCTTTGGAAATTAGACTTTTGGTCCACTGTGGGAAGCAAAATTGTCAGCAAAGGAAACTTCTGCTGAGCAAAATCATGGCTGCTTTAGGTCTTGGTATTCACAGGCAGAACATTGGTTTCCTTTGGCAATGGGGAAGATACTTATGGCTATTTTTGTGTAGAGTTTGACATTGGAATGGACACAATACATACAGGAGATAAACCCTGAACAAAACACAAATTTTTCTTTACTCCAAAGAGGTGGTACTGGAGAATATTTCCAGAGAGGTTGTGGACTCCCCATCCATGGAAGTTTCCAAGGCCGAGTTGGATGGGAGTCTGAACAACCTGATCTAGTGGAAGGTGTCCCTGCCCATGGCAGGGGAATGGAATGAGATGAGTTTTAACCCAATCCATTCCATCATTCCATGGATTCTATGAATATTTTTGTGGAGGCCAGTGGTTAACCAACCCACCCACCTTTCATCTACACTCATTACCCCTAAATATTAAAAGTTATGTGTCTAGACTGACTTAACCCTCCCATGTTTGTGGGTAATAGCAGATATGGGTCCAGGAGGGTGCTGCTCTTCATTTTTCATGTACAGCTATTGCAGGACAGGCTGAATCACTGTGCAAGAGCCTGTTTCTCTGCAGTGTTACCTGAATAACTTAAATTACACAGTTGACTTCCAGCCTTGTCAAGCACTCATTTTCATCTTAACCCAGCTCAGCACTTCTTAGTTCCAGTGGAGCCTTTCACTGATCAGCCCGAAACTCAACATGAGTTATTTTCTGATGCAAGAAGTGCAGAAGTGCTTCAAAAGTAGAGCTCCTGTGGCAATTTTACCCTCTGAAATTTTACCCTGCTCTTCCATTGCCCCTATGAGCAGGACCTCATCCAGTACCAGCTTATCTTGGAGGTGGGGGTTCTGGAATTGCCTGGTTTCCCCATCTAAAGCAGTCCTAAGAGGTTACAGGAATTTAGGGCTTCAGACATTGCATAGACCTGAAAGCCAGCCAGGTCAGTCAAAGTTCCCATCTTGCAGATCCTCCAAAAAATGCCTACAGCACCTCATTTCAAAGACGCTGAGGGTACATGTTGTCCTCAAAAGAAAAAATTCTAAATAAATCGGAATTACTTAAAAACTAATATTTTAAATATTTTTATTTTAAATTTTTGACATCTCTGGTATTCTATTTTACACTCAAATTTTCCCTTCCAAGAGAAATAGTAGAGTCCTGCTTTTCCCAGCATCTTTAGGAGGGAAAGCCATGCTGCTGTCCATTAGTCAGGGATAGATGACACGAAGCAGGGAAGAGTAAAGCAACTCACTAAAGCTTGCACTAGGAGCAAGTGGAAAAGAAATCAGAAAAAACCACCCATTTCCTTCAGCTATCTGTCCTGAGAAGATTCACTACAGCATTTTGGTTATCTAAGCCTGTTTCAGAGAGGAAAATGAAGACAGGCAACACTGAAAAAGTAATGCAGGGCAAGACTTGGAATTATGAATTAGACTGGATATCAGCTGTCCTCAGTTCAAGTCTGCATTCTGCCTCCAATTCCCCTCTCTGACCTTAGGGCACTCATTTAATGTCTCTGCCCCTCAGCTCCTCACGTGCAAAATGAAAATGCTAATGCAGCTTTGCTCCCTCCCTCAGCCCACTCTGCCCATTCAGGCTTCAGGCTGCACTGAGGCTCTTTCTAATTAATTATTTTCCAAAAGTACAGCTCCATCCTGGCTTCACTTGCCACTGAAGCCATCCTTGAAACAAAAAGGTAACAGTGATAGTAGTAATAGTGATAATAGTAGAGGTAGCAACAGAATTATATGTAGCAATAATAAAAGTAGAAATGGAAAAAATAGAAATACAAAAAAAAAAGAAAGAGAAATAGAAAAAATAGAAATAGAAATAGAATAGAAATAGAAATAGAAATAATAGAAATAGAAATAGAAATAGAAATAGAAATAGAAATAGAAATAGAAATAATAGAAATAGAAATAGAAATAGAAATAGAAATAGAAATAGAAATAGAAATAAATAGAAATTATAATAATGATATGTTAGAGAAAACTATAGTAATAGTGGTAGTAATAGGGATAGATTAAGAGATAGAAATAGATTTAGAAAAAAGAAATAGAAGTAGAAATAGAAATAGAAATAGAAATAGAAATAGAAATAGAAATAGAAATAGAAATAGAAATAGAAATAGAAATAATAATGGAAATAGAAATAATAGTAGTGATAGTGTCAGAGAAAGATGGTAATAGTGATAGTAATAGGGATGGATATAGAGATAGAAATACATTTAGAAGCAAAAGTGATAATAGAAATAAAAGTAGAAATAGAAATAGAGATAATAAGAGCACCTAAACTGGTTTCATTTCCAAGGTGTTGAGGGTTAAAGGAAAGAAAAGAAGGAAAGGAAAAGTGCAGCCCGTGCAGAGGAGCTGTCACGTCACACAAATTGCCAGCTTCCCTAATATCCCCAATCCCTCCTGTGCCTCGCCAAGTTAAATTCTCCCCTGCCTCCAGGTGGGCAGCTCTGGGCCCCGGCTGCAGCTCCCTCCTCACCGCAGATCAGTCATTTCACACTGCCACTGGGCTTCTCACTGTTCTCATACTGAACCATTGCACACTATGACTAATAATGTTGGCTCTATGAAAGAATTATTTATATAGAGACTGAGAAAGGCCTCCTTGGATTTCCAGACAGGACAGTCTTGATTTGGAGAGTGCGAAGCATAAAATAACTCCAGGGCCATTTCTGGCTGCCAGAGTCTCCAGGAGACAAGCTGACAATTGGTGCTTGAATTTGAAGCTGCAGATGTGCTGTGGTAAAGCCTCTTCCCTCATACCCTGGAGTCCTCTATCCTCAGAAATAAAGAAGGGACATATAGGGAATGCCAGTCAACACAGGCTTATGGAAAATAGGTCCTGCCAAACTGAATCGAGAGTTCTTTTTCTGATGAGATTACAAATCCAGTTGATAAAGACAGCAGTATTCAAGCAATAGGCATCCGTGAGGAAGTTGACTTGCTACACTGTGACCTCTTGGTTATAAAACTAGGGGAAAATGCACAAAATTAACATGATGCACCTTAAGGGAATTAAAAATAGGCTGAAAGCATCAAAATGTGTTTACAGAAGTCACTGCTGAGCAGGTCTGCTTCTAGTCTGGTCACAGAGGGATCAGGTTATCTATAAATAAAAAGTTTAAGGAAAAGTTGCTATTCAAACAATTGGTGACTGATTCTCCATCTCTCCGAGGATGATAAATAATGTAAGAGGACAGATCCCTTATGTTGTGTGA
The DNA here is from genome assembly GCA_013399455.1 of Anthoscopus minutus. NCBI lineage: Eukaryota > Metazoa > Chordata > Aves > Passeriformes > Paridae > Anthoscopus > Anthoscopus minutus. Next base: position 28,349 of record VWYI01010100.1, on the reverse strand, counting down.
CCAGTAGATCAGCCACACGTGGATGCCTCATCTCTGGAATTGTTCAAGACCAGGTTAGACAGGGCTTGGAACAACCTGATCTAGTGGAAGGTGTCCCTGCACATGGCAGGAGGGTGGAATGAGATCTTTCAAGTCCCTTCCAGCCCAAACCATTCCAGGATTTTATGAAATGAGGTACATTTTTTTAGGACATAAAAATTGTATTTAAGGATATGCCTGGATTTACTAGGCAGAGTTTCTATTCTGACAGCTGGTGACTGAGAACAGCTCCCCATCAATTATTTTTGTCAGGATAAAGGTCTTACAAAGGAGCTAATGTTATTTTACTCCATCAACAGAAAAATTTTAAATAAGAAGAGATTAATTTTATTCTAGGGTTGACACTGCTTTTGGTTTAGGTGTCTGCAGTGGCAGAAGTAGTTTAGAATTTTGTATAGGGTTCACAAAGGAAACACAGATGAGGAAAACACTTTGCTTGGCAGAAAAAAGAAGGAATTTTAAGCCAGCTGAAAATTAAAACATGAATGGTGGGGGACTTAGAAAGAGGAAAGAGAGAATGTGTACAACCTCACCCCTCATCCCGGGAAAGTTGTTGCAAGTGGCAATGCTGTATCCTGACAGCAAGGGGAAGACAGGAGAGAGCCCAGGAAAGGAAACAGGGCAGCAAGAAACACCTCTGACACCTCCAGTCCTCTTTATTCATTCAGAGGTGTTTCAACCTTCTAATATTAAGAAAATTCCCATACAGTTCAGTCTTTCCTCCCTGATTGTGCCATGGTGCAAAGCTGCAAAAGCAATTTTTGAAAGGTCTGACTCCAGGGTCAGGAACCTAAGCCATATTTTCTTATGAAACTTGGGATCTACTCCTCAAGCAACTCAAAAGATAAATGTGATTAATTTACTGCTTCTATTCATACAGATGAAGTTTAGTAACTCCAAAAATTCTGCTTCAAATAACTTTTCACTTTTGCAAAGTTAATGAGGACAGTGCATTCTTCATCATTTTAATGGGTAGATTGAAAATCTTGAGCTCAGGTGTAAACTTGCTCTTGAGATGAGCTCCAACTCTACTCTGTGCAAATGGGCAAAAATTGGGAAGAATCACTTGCATTAAGCCACCAAAGTCCTCCTCTTCTCTACCAAGAGATGACACAAACAAGCTCATTAATATTGCTTAATAAAATAGGCGTGTTACAAAGATGATTACAGATTAAAATCATATTCCTAGGCTAAGATTGCTGCTGAGGCTAAACCAGTACTTCTCTGATCTTAATCACCATAGATATTTCAGAAATAAAAATAAACCCCAAACTAACAAGACTATTCGTTTAAAACCACTGCACACATTCTCCTCACACCTCTCAGGATGTTTGCTTTGGCGAGGCAAATAGCCTTCATCTCAAGGTTTATTTATTGGTTTATAATATTCCTGGGTTGCATAATAGAGAGATGTCTACTAATACTCTAGAGAAAGAGGGATTTCTCATGAATTTTATACACATAATTTCCTCTGGGAAGCGCTGAGTATGATACCTCCTGAAGGACTCTGTGGAAAATTCATGTAAATAAGGGAAAATGGATTCATGGCTCCAGCCTGCAGTTATCTTGTGAGCAGGGTTTTGTGAAACGAAAGCACCAAGGGCTGAAAACGTGGACTCTTTCTTTACTCACAATGGGCTGTGGTGCACTACAAGGACTCTCTGCTGCTGCTCCTGAGGTCACTGACCAAGGCACTCACAGAGATAAAATTCTGCCTCCTCAACACCTCTTGGAAGACTCCCTTGCACTCTGCCATGGTCAAAGTGGATTTATTTTGGACGAACAACAGTCCCAAGACAGACCTTCAAGAAGACCCTTGAATATGAGAGCTGCATGGTTTTTTATACTCCCTCTGCCTGTTCCTGCTGATCAGGGGATTGTGCAGTTTGGTGTATAAATATACTGACCTCTCAGTGGTGCTTCCTGAGCTTGCATCTCCATGACCCCAGCACCTTTGAAAGCTTCAGAACTTGCCCCATTCACACCTTGCCTGCTTTCACTGAGCTCTGCTGGCCAGAAACACTTTCAGTGCTGGCCTATACAGTCTTTCAGCACTGAAAATGCAACTTCAGTGTGCTTTCCAAACCAGAATATCCACGTTATCTCACAGATGAAAATGAGGTCAGCCCCATGGTTTGGTGTGAGCAATGCAAGCAGAGCTGCAATGCATCTGTTTACTCACAGGCACAGACAGGGAGGGCAGAAAAACCCTGCAGTTATGGGATGCAGGCATTAACCAGCATTTCAGACTTCCTGCTTACCACCCAAATTATTTTAATTTCTTTGTAGGAGAAAATATTTGAGTGTGATACATCTGTCTTTACAGACAGAGGCAGGGAGAACTGGGATTGTGAAGGGAGGTGGGAGACAGGTGGGGTCAATCACTTCAAGTGACATGACAAGAGGAAACGGCCTCAAGTTACACCAGGAATGATCTGTATTGGATGTAGGAAATTTTTTTTCACCAAAACACTTGTCCAGCCCAGGCAGAGCTGCCCAGGGTAGTGGTGGAGTCCCCATCCCTGAAGCGATTTAAAATTTGTGAAAATGTGGCAAGTGGAGACATAAGCAAGATTTTTTCCTTTCTGACTTTGCCCTGACATGTAGAATTATTATGGAAATTACTGCCATTCCATGTTAGATCCCTAAACGGTGACAAAATGATCCCTAAAGGATGACGAAAATTTTAACCTCTATTTTTTTCCAGTTGAAAATTAAATATTTAACTACATTTTAAGTTTTTTCCCTCAAATACATTTGTTTTAAAATTCTCTTTGGAAAATACAATGCCCTAAGATTTTAATGAGCCTTGGAATACTGAGACTTTTTAAAGGATGTTGATCAAAATTGTCTGTTTTCCTGACAAAAATTCTTCCCTGCTTTAGATAACTTTCCATTTCCATTTCCTTGAATGCAAGGACAGGAGAAGTCAGGGACTATGCACTGCCTGGGACAGGCAGTCTTGGTTTGATGGGGAAAGGTGGAAACATGTCCTTCTATGAAAGACAAGTTTGCTGCTACTGACAGGAATATTTCCACTCATATTGTGCCTGCTATATGAAAGTGTATTTGCTTTAATTTCTTAGTCTGGACTTTGTGTGTCCACTTGGTGCATGAAGGGCTTTGTCTGTCTTCCTTTCCCATTTCATGTAGGTCATGGAATCATTTAGGCAGGAAATTCCCTCTGAAATCATCAAGTCCAACTGTTAATCCAAGCACTACCAAGCCCAAATTTAAGCCATGTTCATAAGGACCACATATACATGTTTTTTTAAACACTTCCACAGATAGAAATGGTTGCATTTTTGGAGATATATTGTCAAGCTGGATGTCCAAAACGATTGGTTACTTCTTCCCATCTTCCAAAAAAGGGGAAAAAAAACCACTGGGTGTTCTTTCAGTATGAACCACATTTCTTCTTTTTGCTGTAGATTCTTTCATTTTAAAAATAAAAATGTTACAGACAGGTCTTGAGCTTCTGGAGCAGAACAATATTTCCATATCTCTGGAAAAACAGCTAAAAATGAAGAAAAATTCCTACTGTATTTTTATTGTATTTCAGGAAATATTTAAGAGACCATGAAATTCATGAGTAACAATTCCCATTGAATATTACACAGGTATTGCTGTGAGATCAAAAAGACACACCTTATACATTATTAGCTATACATTTGAATGACAAGAGACTGGGAATTTAGGGGGTTAGTCTGTGTAAAGATGTTGTATCCCCACATTTCATTTACTGGTGGGCAAGTTGAAACAAACCCAAAGATTTTGTCTCTAATAAGTCTTCAGAATCTTCAAGGGAACAGATAAACCCTGAGCTTTGTTCCATTAAACAAAATATCTTCTCATGGCTTGAATTCCTATTCTCAAAATGCTGCCTGGAGACCAACGCAGCGGAGAAAAAAAACAAAATAAGAAAATGTAGAAATCCATATTCAGGACAAATAAGTGAATCCTCAGAGGGGTTAAGCAGGCACAGAGGAGCTCTTCGGATTCACACCAGCTGAGCAGCTGATGCCAAATATCACTAATGAAGTCACCAAGCCAAATAATGCTCCCATCCTATTCCCTTATAATCATTCCAATGCCCCTCACAGCTGTTTCCAACTGTGTCTCTGATCTCCTTGCTAAGACATTTAAATCTCCTGTTTCATTTGCATGGTTATCCAGTGAAATAGCTCCTAGTGTTTCTTTTCTTGTTTGCAAAACTGAGGAGAGGGGGGAAGAGGAAGGCGGGGGGCGAGAGGGGTGATGTAGAAATGTGAGGATTTATCTACATGCAGGGAAATTATTCAAATCTGACAACTTACTTTTGTTCCATGAGAGACTAGCTTGGAGGCTTGGACTCTCACGGGGGCAGATAGCCTTTTTTGTAAAGTCTTACCATAATTAGTATTTCATCCCATCTTGTTTGGCATCCAAGTACTGTGCTGGATTTCCTTACGCTGGAGCTGGCTGCACAAGAGGGACCACGACTTTGTTTTGTTGATGGTGTTGGTTTTGGGTTTTTTTAAACCCATGAAGAGGTTCTCAGGTCAGCAGATCAAGAAGTCTGCAGGAAAAGTCTCTGCAGGACAGCTGGGCTTGGAACAAAGAGCAAGGCCCAGCAGAGAACAGGAAAGAAATATCTTGTGATGGGAACAGAAGAATAACGTGGCTGGTCCACGTCAAAGATCCACTTAGCCTAGTGACCAAAAGTTTCCAGAGTGCCAAGGGAATAGCAAAACAAGCAGGACAGCAAAGGCTGGTGTTTCTCTGGTGTATTCCCCTACTCTCCTATGACTTGCAGCTCAGAAGAAGCTCATTTCTATTTAACATTCCTTGATGATTTCTTGCCATTTATTTGTCCTGCTGGTTTTTTTAACCCATGTAAGTTTTGAGTGTCTTCTTGGTATCATACAGCAAGGAATGCATTATTTTCCTGAAGTGGCCTTTGAAGAAGCAGTCCTTTGGAATGTTTCAAAGCTGTCTCTTGAGCTATGTATTTTATTTCATAGTCCTTTTATTGAAACAGAGTGAATGGACTTTCCTCTTCTACTGTATTCCCTCTTCACCCTCTGTACATCCCTTTCCAGGGTACATTGGTCTATTTAATTTGTAGAGAACTATGCCCTGGAAGCAGGAAGTTTTGTAGGACTTAAAAGCCAATTTTTAAAGGTGGCTCAGTGCCTGTAAAGAATGTGTATATATTGTTTAATATTAAGCCCTAAAATCTGAATTAGTTTATTATCTTCTACCTTATCTTCTATCCTATTGCACTCCATTTCACATATTTTCCACCCTATCTTTATCTCTTGCTCTTGATTCAATAGTCTCCTTCTCCTTCCACAACTCTCAGCTCTCTTTTGTCCTGGAAAAATTATCCAGTTTACCTGTTTGTTTCCTTCCTCCTGTAGAGCACATTGAATTACAACTCAGACAAGTTTCTGGTGTTTCCCATACAGTGATGGCGGCATCTGACAACATAAAATAAATGAAAATAAGACAATAATAATAATAAAATATTAATCAGATATATCAAAGTTGGAAAGCATCATTCTCACCTGCTTTATTCACTCTCATGCCACATTCCAATTTTTAATTTTCCTTTGTGTGCTGATTCTGGCTTGTATTTTTGCTCAGTCAGAAAGTTGAAATCTCACTTTCCAAGGCAATTGCATCTTACTCTCTGTGTGGTTCCCAAATCCCTTGTTCAGCTCTGTCATAAAAGGCTGGGATATAATGATGGCCATGTTTTGTTGGGAAGAATCTGTTATCAGTATCCTCAGCCATTTATGCTCTGCAGAATCCTAAATTCCTTTCCCACTACACCCCAAGGCATGCAGCACATATTCTCAGCGTGAGGCAATAAAAATATCACCGTGGCCATAAGGCAGACCTTCTTTTAAAAAAAACAACAAACCCAACAGAAAATAATATTCATGTTCTAGGGCCATGGGGACATCTCTTGGGATCCTCAGATGCTGTAACTGCGATGCAGTGTGGATGAGACAGTTTCATTTCAAGGAGATTTCATGGAATCATAGGATGATTTGGGTTAGAAGGCACCTTAAAGCTCCTCTGATCCCACCTCCTGCCATGGATGGAGACACCTTGCACTAAACAAAAAAAAAAATACTAAATTGTGTAATCACAAGCCATTTCTGAGCTATCTGAGCTTAAAACCAGGTAAAAACTTAAAAGGTAAAACTTAGATAAAACCAGGTAAAAACCTTAAAACACTTTCATCTTCACTTATTCAGTGCTGTAAACGTATTTTAGAAGGCTAAAATCAACATAAATCTTCACGCTTACCCCACTGGTAAGGATGGTGGCTTAGGGGAGGAAATAATAGGTTTTCCTTATGAGGAGCTGAATTGCTGCACTGGAGAAGCCGCAGCCAGCTTTGGGCTGACGCTGTGCTTTTCACAGCGCTGTGCTGTCATTTTGAAAGCAGCCAACAGAATTTGGATTTTTTTGCCAATAAGCAGCAGAAAGACTCCAGCATGCAGGGAAGGGAGGGGCTGTCCATGCATTGTTAGTGGGATACTGCAAAGTCCATCGTCTTGATTTTTGTCTGCAGCGGCCTTGCCTCTGTAAGAGCTGAATCTGCAGCAGACACACAGTGATTACAAAAGGAGCTACTCCTACCAGAGAAAGGGAAGGAGAAAAACCTCAGAGAAAGGGGTGTAGACTATTTACTCCCTCAGCTACAAATCGACATCGACTGGAGTGTGAGGAGTGAATATTAACATTCAGCTGGCTGTTATTGCAAGCCATAATAGACATGAGCATTGACTAGACCCAGTATTAGTGATGGTACTGGGAAACCATCCTTGCTTTTGGCTGCCTGAAGGCAGTAGTGATCCCCTGCTTGTCCTATCTGTCAGTCTATTTGATCTCCAAATGAATTGCTTTTGATAACAGCTATATAAATGCAGAACTGTTCCGCTGGGCCTTCTTAAATGAGACTCCTCTCTTTCATCTCCCAGTCATTTCAAAAAGCAGATAGACTTGTTAGAGGTTTTTAATGCAATGATTTATGTTTTATCTTGCCTGGTTTGAGGCAGCATTTATTTAGCACTAAATTCTTCCCAAGCCTACATGTAAGGGAGAAAGGTTTCAGCACAATATTTGGGAATTAAAATAGTGTGTCTGTGTGCACATGAGCATGTGTGTATATGTGTGTGCACCTGTGTGTGCTCTGCCTCCTCAGAGAGAAATAAGGGATATGCTTTATTTTTAGGAATTTAATGCTCTAATTCACTTGGCTCATTGCACTGCCAGCCAAATTAAGAGAAACAGAAAGGAAGCAATATTTGACAATTTTCTGACTAGTAATGTCCCACCTATGGCAAGTAACAAACTCTCTAGAGACAAAAAGAGTGAGCAGAATGATGTATTTTTATGGGGTTCAATAAAAGAGAAAATCTCTGTCTCTTTTAAAGTTATTACCATTTTTTAACATTAGCAGGGTTGTTTATCTTTTTCATTTTCCATTTTCTTGTTTCTGAGAAGGGCATGCAGCTATTTGGATACAAAGGTGAAGAGCTGATTTTTAAAGCTCCCCTGTTAGAACCATGCAAACATAGAATGGGTTGGGCTGGAAAGGACTTTACAGATCCTCTAGTTCCAGTTCCCTGCCATGGGCAGGGACTTCTTTCACCAGACCAGGTTCCAAACCTTGCTCTGATTTCATTCATAAGGAAATAAACAATTCTCTTGCTGATGTCTGTGCAATGGAAGTAATTGAGGTTCTTTGGAGTAATCTAGGAATATTAATCCAGACTCCATATGAAAGGATTAAAATTTCAGTCTTGGGAATTTCTTCTCCTTTTGTCTGCCTATAATAATGATTGCATTGATGGTACAATTCATCTATTTATTCTAATTGGAAAAACATAAGGGACATCCACAATGTATGGAAGAGAAAGTTCTTTAAAGACACCTGCTCTAAATATATTTGGGACAAGGAAACAATGCTCTAAAGAAGTTAATTTTTGAAAACAGTGAAGCTGGCTGGCTTGTCACAGTGTTGTGTAGCATATTATTCCCTCTAATGTGAAAAACCTGATACCCAGAGGGTCGCTGGGCACTGAAGAGCTCCCCAGGGAATGGCCACGGCCCCAAGGCTGCCAGGGCTCCAGGAGCATTTAGACAACGCTCCCAGTGATGCACAGGATGGGATTGCTGGGGTGTCTGTGCAGGCCCGGGAGTTGGACTTGTGCCTCACCCAGGACAAACAATGGATTTGAGTCCCAGGAAGGGTGGACCCCACCTCTCTGCCTTAGAGGAGGAATCTTCTAAACCTGGGCATGGTAAAAGCCCACCCTTCCCCTATAAATCCCAGCACCCTGCCCCTGTTTGGGGTTCTCTGCCTATGGCTTAAGTTGAGTGTGTTCCTATATTGGTGTGTCCCCAAATAAATGGATCTTTGGACTTAAATAAGCAGAGACCCATCTTGTGTCTCATGCTGGTGACCAGACCTCCCTGAACTTGATCCTGCAGCCACAGAACACAACAGATGACATTTTTGGGTCCCTTCCAACTCAGGATAAGATTCTGGGAATCAAGGTTTGACCACTGAAAATTGCAGAGATCTGTTTGATTGCCAGCTGGGACTCAGGTGGGGATATCTGCTCCAAACCATGTATACCTGGTCAGGATAGATTCCAAATATAAACACACACTGATCCCACAAATCCACACCTCCCTGCCCACCCATCCCTGCCCTCTCTCACTCTGTGTTATAATGAGCTGCCACAACTCCTGGTGCTCGGGCTCTGGGGATGAAGGCTGGATCTCTTCCTCAGCTCCTGGGCAGGTGCAGTGGAGCTTTGGCTTCGCTTTGTGTCAGTCTGTCCTGCTAGACATCATCCATCAGGGCCTGGCTGGTTTTGGAGCCACAGGTTCATGCTTTGCAGATTTCTAACAGTACCTAAGCCTTGCTCTACTGATTCTTTGTAATACTCCTTATTTTAATGGTTGTTCCTGGCAACTATATTCCTGTGCATACTGGTTTTGCTAAGCACCCTATTTTCCCTGCCACCTGTTTAAGCATGTTATAGGCTTCTAAAATTCTGCATTTTCAAAAACATATACATTCTCCATTTCAGATATTCTGTGATTCTATTATTCAAAAACCTTTTTTCTGCCATGGGAATAAATAATACAATAAAAGGAGCTAAATGAAAAAAAAAGAAAATATATGCAATTTAAATAATTTGTTTAAAACAAGGTGATATCTTTGATGCAACAAGTAACTGAGAAGTAGTAGGAAAATTGGCCTATTTATCTTTGACATTTCAAGACTCAATTTTTGTCTTGGAAGGAAAAAGGAGATCTGGATTAGTATCAGTATCAGGCACACGAGTGACTGCATTCTTTCACAACCTAAGTTGGGGTTGAAGCATGAGGATGCTGTAGAGGTCATTTGCAAGGGATTGCTTATTCCACCAAGTTTATACATATATTTTACAATGGAGATTAAGTGGCACCTTGGTTTCTTCCCCTTAGCTGCAGAAGGAATTTAGGGATGTTAAACTTATATATATATACAAATTGGCCCTGCCTTTTCTGTTCCTGGTGCTGCTTCATAAGTCCTAAAGCCAAATATTACCTCAGCAAGAAAAGCTAAGCCCTGAATAGCCTGGTTATTTAAGGCTATCTTGACAGCTGTTGGCTTCAGCTCAGTCAAGTTCATTGCAATCCTCTATCCCCCTCCTTGGAGCAACTTTCCAAGTTATATGGATCTAGTGGAAAATGACCCCAGAAAAATGAAAATTTCCCCCATGGCATGGGTGTTAGAACTCCAGGACCTTTAATTTCCATTCCAACCCAAACCAATCCAGGATTCCTTGAAGTTTTGAAGATCTGCTCCTTAGTTAAAGTGCCAAGTGTCCAAACCCCGTGTACTGGAATTTCCTGTCAGGTGGGCAGTGACCACTATCCCCAAAACTGCACAACAGGACCCCTTAACTTGAATTGTGAGAAGGAGGACACACAATAAATACCCATTTTCCTAGCCTAAAATACTTCCAAACAATCAAAACAAATATGTAAAGGAACAGAAAGCTCCATTTTTTTTAGACATCATAAATCTAGCAATTTGCCATTAATATTAAAAAGTAGATTTCTGCCAATGTATACTTGAAAATGTTGTCAAAGCTTAACATACCCTTGCTGTATTTGTATTTATAGTTGTGTTTACACATGTAGATTTCATTAATGAAAAAACTGCAAGAAGATTCAGAAGACTTTTTTTTCTAAATTTCATTACAAATTATATGAGTTGCCAAAATATAAAAAGAATATGGGATGCAGGACCATAGATGTATCTGCTTCTTTTCAGACATTCCTTTGAGAATGATGTCAAAGACTGATGTAATAAGTTTAAGTGGCACAATTCTGCTCTTATCCATGTCATGCTAAGTTTTATTTACTTTAGAATGAACAACTTTGATGAAGACTGTCAAATTAATTTTTTTCCAGATTTATACATACATGTAAACCACACATATATATGTATTCTTTTTTCCCCAAATCCAATCTAAGTCTCCCCTGGCACAATTTGTGGCTGTTCCCTCTTGTCCTGTCCCTGTTTCAGACCCTCACCTGGCTGTCCCCTCCTGTCAGGGAGTTGTGCAGAGCTGTCCCCCTGAGCCCCTTTTCTCCAGGCTGAGCCCCTTTCCCAGCTCCCTCAGCAGCTCCATTGTTCTTCTTTGGATGCACAAAGCCTATTTCCTCCATAAGAAATTGATACAAACATAGCTGAAAACAGAAAAATGATCCTCAAAAATTATGGATTGGGGAAGACCAAAAAGCATAGGCTATGTTTGTGCTATAAAATTAAATAATTTCCCAGACTTTTAAAGCTCACAGTTCCTTGAAGAGGAGTATTTTCAAACTTGCATTTTGTGAGGGTCCACACAGAGAGGACTATTCATTATAATGAATGTGGCTAAACATCATGAATTCGCTTTAGGGACAGGGATCAGTCAGGGAATATTTGATTTACCATCAGACATATCAGCAAGATTGCTCCAGGAGGAAGGTGGGAATGATCTGAATATTTCCTTTGGTTTTGCGTGAAAAAATAAAGTTCCAAATGCTTACATAAGACTTACAAAATATGAGGAGAAATTGATATCAGATTAAAACTTCTGCTGTTCAGGTAGTGTACAGAACAGAAGACAGACAATTTAAGAAAAGTTGAAAAATTATTTGAGTAATGAAATAGAAGTATTATTAATCAGTTTTGACAGATGAGAAACTACATTATGGAGACATTAAATCCAGAATTTTGTGTTTCATTCATATATATATGTAGATATATAAATTTATATATGAAGCTCCTGCTGCTATAGAGAACTCAGTGCAACCAGGGAAGTTTCTAAAGATCCCAGTATGCTGCAAACATGGCCTTAAGCTGTGCAATAAAAGCTGAGTGCTGTTGATGGCAGTAGAAAAACATGAAAATTTTCCATTTAAAATGTCATCTTGTTGAAAAATGTTTCTTAAATTGGAGTTTTCTATAGGAAATGTTCTTATGAGAAGAATGGATTCCATTTTTGGCCACTGAATATTGGCCAGAATTCAATTTTTTTTTCCCCAGCTATTGGCTTTCTGACAAGATTTTAAATACTTTCCAAAGCAAGGCGATCTGAATATGCAGAATTTCAAGTTTTTGTCTAACTGCTGTTTTAGAATAAAACACCTTTTCTATCTGTTAGTTATCTGTCTTTTAGGAAGGAACCAAGAAATGGGCTGAATTTGTTTGCTGTAAAGCCTTATTGAAAATGTGATGGACCCTGCAAAACCCACCCTTAAACTACTCATGCCCAAGAAAATGCTGGCAAAGCCATGAATTACTCTCGAGGTTTTCAAACAAAAGGTCGACACCTTTCCCTTGGTCTCATGCAACCACCCATGGATATTATGGAGCAGAAAATCAGGAATAAAAATTCATGTTCTTCTTCTGTTGCCCAACACAACAGCTCAGAGCACCTTGGCAGGGCAATTTCCATACATGCCATCAGTGAATTCCCTTTATACCAACAGGGAAAGCAGACTCCACCCTGGTAGTATTCTTTTTTGTTTGCTTTCATCCTGCAAAGGTTCAGGCAGATAATTTTGGGTTGGATCAGGGGGATTTCAGGAAGAAGAAAGTGCTGCAGCACTCCAATATTTTCCCCCGTATAGCATCACTTATTAAAATCCTGTTGTCCTGACCATTGTTGCTGCCATTGAAGTCTGGTTTATTTACTTGAAAATCTGATTTGTTTCATTTTATTACTGTGTTTGCCAAGTAACTGATATCAGATTCTGCAGGAAAGAGCTGCCATTTACCAGCAGGCTGTGATGGCTCTGACACGGTCTGCAGGACCGGCTCCGAGGCTTGCTCTGCCCCGGGGGCTCGCGCAGAAATAAGATTACTGGCAATAACTGCTTCAACTGCTTTGAATAACAGACACAACTCAGAGAGCATAAAATTAACATAAACACAGCATCAGTGTGTTCCCTCAGTGGATACGAGACAGGCAGGATATGGAAAATTGACTGAAATGGGGTCAGGCGCTGCTGAAATCGGAAAGGCAGGAAGCTCTGCCGAGCAGAGGGGTGGTGGTGCTGCTAATAAATAAATAAATTAAATGATAGCCATGAAGTTTAAATGATAACACATTCGGAAGGGTGGGTGTTAGAAATGCAGTATTGATTGCAGAACACCTGAAATGTTGGATTTCCAAGGAAATTACTCTTTGCCGTCCTTTGGCTTTTCTCTCCTGGTTGGAAGGAAGGAGGGGGAAAAAATAACAATAATGATAACAGAAATAACAGCGATTTCCTGTAACAAATTTCCTGGTTTGTTTTCTGTAGGGAGAAGGTGGTGAGAGAAAAGATAAAGGGCGGGCTCAGGGTGATAATTTGAGGAGGATGCCCTAGATTTTTTAATGACTGGTATCAAGTATTTTGCAGCACCCCTATCTCTTTTTATTTAGCAAATATTAAAGTGGGAGACGCTTCCTGACACACTCAATAAAGAAGTACTTTAAGAAGGGAAGTCACAGCAGCTCTGATTTTAAGTCTTTCTAATGAGATATTGCAGATACCACTGGGAACAGATTTACCTGTGGAGCTCTGGATTTCCAAGCCCTCAGACCTGTTCATACAGAGAGAGCAGGAACCAGCACAGGCTTATAACCAGTTCCTCAGCAGCCCAAAGTGAAAAAGACCCAGAGTGAGTGTGCTTGTCTCACAACTAGCCTGAGATTCAGGATATTGTTGTCAAAGCAATCTCCCCTCCTTTGAAGAAGAGATGCCAGAGGAGGGTAATCCACATTGGTGGAGATTAGGTGGTTTTCACTCAAGAAAGAAAATGTTTTGGACTCTCTTTCTGCTTCCCCCTTTTGAGATTTTTGTCCTTCAGATGAAATGGGGACTCTCCAAATCTCAGAATAAAAACCTTTTATTGAACCAAATTACAAAGCAGAGCCTGGGACCCATGTTCAGAAAAGATTTCACCCGTAGGTACTTCAGGCTGACAACATTCCATGTGTCAATAGTCTTTAGCCAATGATAAAGAAAATTTTAAAAACTAATATTTTCCCAAAATTTTTCAAATATGGGTTTGGGAAGTTTTTTTTAATCTTCCTTTCTCTTTCTTTTGTTCTCTTTCTCTCATTCTCTTTCTCTATCCTCCTTCCTCTCTAGTGCAGAAGCTTTTTCAAGGCTTTGGTAAGGAGCACTGAGGTGTTGTCAAATATAAATATTTGCCTGAAAATTGATTTGGGGATGGTCAAGAATATTACATGAGGTTTTCAGTGTCACACAGCAACACCCAGAGATGTGTGCTAACTTTTGTAAGCCACCTTCAAGGCAATAAATTGTGCCAAGCGATAAAGGAGAAGGAGCCTGGCTAAGAGCAAAGCATAGCATAAAATATTTTTTTTACTAAGGTTTGTAGTCATTTGTATGAGGAAATCAGATCTAGACAACTGTGAAGTGAGTTTTAACACCCTTGCCATAATTTCTTTGTTGTTAATATTATTATTATCATTATTATTACTCTTTTCACGACCTTTATAATTTCCTGAATTGAATTAGCGTCAGAGAAGACTGAGAAAAAAGTACTGCCAGCCTAGCCAGAAGTTACCTTAAAAAAAAATTAAAACCCTGCTACTGTGAGGTTTCAAGGCCAACAAAATTTATGAGCAAGCCTTGGATGTGAACTGCAACCTTTGACAACGTGCCCTTGTCTGTAAAAATAAGCGCCAATGACGCCACTGGTAGATCCAGAGGAAAGAGCAAGTTTCAAAAGGCTCAGGAAACTTTTTGCCCCTTAAAGGTGGTCCTTTCAGGTCAGAGAGAAGCCACGTGGGTCTGGAGCACTGCTCTAGCACGCCTGGGGACAAATAAAGGACTTTGTTCTCCCCGAGGCATCAATCCAGCATCTCTCACCACACTCGTTAAACAAATAAGCAGATGAATGCACCAGAGGAACATGCGAGGAAAAGCAAATCAGACTTCTGAAACAGCTTGGAGTCCAGCCATGATTTTCCTATGGAAAAAACCTTAATTCCAATCTCCTTCTCACAAAGGACCTTTTTCTCTCTTTCTCTTGGGGTTAAACAGCATTTAATTGATTTATTCAGTAATATAATTGGTTCTGATGACAGTGGCATGACTAAGCCTTCCAAGGCTGCAACTTGCTGGCACATCATGGTCCTCATTCGTGGAGTTGGACTGCAGCTCCTCTTTAGATGCAGAGTAGCCGCAGGCTCCCTCCATAATCCATGGAAGGGATAGGCTTCTCCAGAGAGTGGTGCACCACTGGCCTGGGCTAAATTGCTCCCTGACAGCACTTTTCACAGTGACTGTAACTGGGATTGTGGGTGGCTACGTAGAATACCAGTCAAGTTTAGTTTATTGGTAGAAATACAGCCTTAGCAGTCAAAACTGTCATTGTCTCTTGCTCCTTCTGTCTCCACTTGATAGTCTCTGGTATCAAACGTGGATGAAAATATGTATCAAAAGCTTTGCTAATCTGATCATTTTTGTTTGGTTGGGTTTTTTTGTTTCACAGAATGATAGAATGGTTTGGGTTGGAAGGCACCTTAAAGACCATCTTGTTCCAACCTCCTGCCATGGGGAGGGACACTTTCCACTATCCCAGGTTTCTCTAAGTGCTGTCCATCCTGATCTTAAACATTTTCAGGGATGGGGCAGCCACAGCTTCTCTGGCAACCTGTACTAGGGTCTCACCACCCTCACAGGGAAGAACATCCAACCTAAATCTACCCTACATCAACTTAAAGTCTTTGATGAGTTGTGGCTTTAGCTAATCAAATCCTGGTCATCTACAAAGGCTTGTAACTTTTAATGATCATCTTCATCTTCATTGCATTGAATTCTCATGTATATAAATCCAGATTTGAAGGATTTGGCTGAAAACTAGGCCCCAAACTGAGATGATTAAAAGGATATCAAAAATATTACCATCCATTTTCAAAAATTATATAATGTGGAAGCTCATCTCTCGGTGGTTCTGTATACCTATGTCTCAACCACAGTGGCCATTTTTACATGAGCTCTTTCCTTTTTCCAATAGAAAAAAAGTACACAGGTTAAAGAAGCTTTTAAATTTTCACAAAAATATTTATTTTAATGAAAATATCATATAATAAACTTCTGCTCTCTGTTACCAGACAACTTCAAGTCAGAGCAATACTTTTTAGTCTCTAAATATGATCTAATTTTTTGGGGGACTGTCAAATAAGGTCAAGAAACAAGATGAAAATTTAAAAGAGCACTGAAAATATACATTTGTTGAAGTATTGTGAGACTTCTATAAGCATTTTTCAAAGCTATTAATGTCACGCTTTCTATCAAATACATTCAAGTAAGAATCCAACTCTGATCCAAATCAGACTGATCAGACATTCTTAGATTTAGGTGATTAATAAGGTGTCAGTCCTAGAGAGACTTATTTGTTTGTCTTTTCAGATCTCTTGACCACAAATATACACTGTATAAGGCCATATGTATATTTTTTCCAAGACTAGAAACTCATTTTTCTTTTTCTTTAGTTCCACATTTCCATTAGTTGAGATCTGCAGGAGTGTTTAAAAACTTTTCACTTAAACTGTAGTTCTGGAAAAAGAAAATTAAAAAAATACATTTTTGATTGGATGAGTACCATGGGAAAAAGAAATAAATTAGCCTACTGGTCTCCTGAATGTTGTTCTGAATATGAATGAAGTAAAAAAAAGTATTTTCCTCATTCACAGGAATGTTTGGATGCTAAACACAGTCATGAAATGAAGTTGCAACAATGTGGGGGTTGGACTTTTCTTCCAGGGAACAATTGGCAGGACAAGAGAAAATATCCTCAAGCTCCACCAGAGGAGGTTCAGGTTGGACATCAGGAAGAGTTTTTTCATGGAAGGAGTTAAGGGTTGGGAAAGGCTGCCCAATGTGCTGGATTCCCCATCCCTGGAGATGTCCAAGGAATGACTGGACATGGCACTCAGTGCTCTGGGCTCTGGGACAAGGTGGGAATGGGTCACAGGCTGGACTCGATGATCTTCGAGGTCATTTCCCCCCTAAATGATTCTGTAATTCTGCAATTAAACAAAAAATGTTGACATCCTCACAAGCATGTTCTGAAAAGGAAACTTTCATTGTTATGCTACAATGCCATTTAATGCCAAATTTCCAATGATCTGATTAATTCCCTCAAACATTTGCTAACCTTCCTTCATTCAATTTTCCCTGCTGAAAATTACATCACCCACTTGCTGATGAGCAGCTTGGTACTCAACAGAGGCTCATAATCAGGTGGTACTTGGCCAAGACACCCAAATCAACATCTTCAACTAATTATTCTTAGTCCTGCTGATGATGGTAGAATCAAGCCCCTGGTTCCACCTATGTTTGTGAGAGATCCACAGCTTTGGAAACAGCTTTGCCTTTATTGGATTTATATCTTGCATCAGGCAGGTAATGAGGCATCAGCCATCACAACTATTCAATCTATAATTTAATCTCTAGAACTGAAGTCTCTGGAAATATAAATTACCTATTCAATGCTGAGAAATCAGTTTAAGTGGGGCAAGGCATGAGAATCTGATGAGAGAGCTGTAGCACAGACACAAATAAAGAGTTATTTGCATTATTTAAGCAATATTGAATTTTCATCAAAAGAGGAAGTCAGCAACTCTAACAGCAGCTGAATGTAACCTATCATCATAAAGTGAAAGGAAAGTAGCATAAGTTTATCCATTATTTACTAAACTTATTATTTCTATTTTGGCCCAAATAAGTTCCATTCTCTCCAATAAATGTATATAGGCTCATTTTTCATGTATCAAATGATGAATATGTCCCAGTGAAAATTTCCCAACGTTCTCAATTCTGGCATCACTTCTGTATCACTGCTAACTTTTCTAGAACCTTCAGTCATCAACATTATCCTAAGAGTTTGTTCTATTGTCTATTCATTCTATTAATTCCATACTTCTAGAGTTTGAGTTTTTTTAAAATCAATAATGAGAAGTAAAAGTTCTTGGACAGGATAAGTGATCTCTTTTTAAAATATGTATCAAAAGTGGATTAGAAAAATTTCTCTGAGAAAGTGTTTGTTTCCTTTCGTTGACCATAAAGAGGTACTGGAGAAGAAATTTGGTCTAACATCTTAATTTTTAGCACAAACTAAATTGAGCCTAGTTTAATGTCATCATTCATTTATGTCTGAACATCTTTAGTTCTTCTACCATCACTGCACTGCTCTGCCACTTGTGGAAATAAAAAGGAATGGAGACCAAGGCAACAAAAACGCCACTTGTTTTCTTTGAGATTGAAGGTGGTAACTCTAAGAATGTCCAGACATTGATCAAATGAATGAAAACCAGAACAAAGTTAAGTACATTTTCATGTTCTTGCTCACTTTATTGCTAAATTTCCTGGCTCTGTGGTGGGTTTGTTGAGACCTGAACTCGTTCTTTCTGTATGCAAAGATATTCACTCCTGCTGAGGCTCTTACATATTTTATTATTTATTTTTCTAGTAATTAGTCTGAACCACTGACTCAAACAGAACTAGCCAAGTGAAAAAGAAAATATAACAAAGTCCCCCAATATGTTGCCTTGGCCTGGAGCGATCAGCAGCTGATGGCTAATGGGACAGATGATGCTCCTCTTCTCAGTTCATCCATTTAGCTGCTTGTTTAAGACACAAGAATGTCTCTGTGCCTTGACCCACACCTTGACATTTGAAACTTTCATATGCATTTTGGTCAAGCTGGACAGATATTTTTTCATGACCTGTGGAAATACCAACTTATTTTACCTAAACTTCAAATCTGAAGTATTTTGCTCTGCAAATACAGACATAACACCTTTCAAAATTAAGATGTGCTTTCATTTCTTTCTACAGTGGTTGCAAGGGATATCTGCTTCTCTGAGTGTATTGTGAGCTCCTCTCCTGGAAAAGCAAAAAGTGCAAATGGCAGTTCCATCACCAGCAGATGTGGGAGATACAGCATGGTGTTAGAAAAGGAGGAGAAAGCAACCTGGATTATGTAGGGGATGATATCATATATTAATAAGAATTTACAAACTGAATTAGCTGGGGAGGGGGAGGAAGAACAAGACTCTGCAACCAGGTAGCCATCAGATAAAGGCAACTGCAGCTGCTTCTGGGCTCAGGTTTTTCTCTCCTGGGACAGATGTGAATCACAGGTGACATAATTTGCCTGTTGGAGACACCTCTCTCTGAGAATTAGCTGAGATCAGATGGCTGAGTTTAAGGCAGATAAAATGTGATGACATTAATCTGAGCCTTCATTTGTTAGGTCTATCAAAGCTGGGAAATTATCTATAATCTGGAGCTATAGATGTCTTGAAATTTAACAGTGGGTAGTTAAAATCACTGAATGAAGAAATGGAGATGCTCCCTTAAGCTCCTGGTTTACTAAAGGCTTTACACACTGAAAGATATACCACTACCATTGCTTATCTAAATAATAGTTGAGTATGACTATTAGGAGGTGGTTTATGTTCATAACTTCAAGGCACAGAGCTTTTTAAAACACATCAGATGTCCCCACTGCACATGTCATGTGTCCCACCCATTTTTTTCCTACTCCCTGCCTGCTGGCACATGTCAGCGCTGCTCCCGAGGTCAAACAGAGTGAGAATCTGATGGCAGGAATGAGCACTGATTTCCAAATTGGCTGTGCTTATTTCTGTCCATTCTCTTGGGGACTTTGAGGTTTGTCTGTTTAGTTTTCTTATCATTTTTTTCCAAGGAACTTTGCTGCTGCTTGCAAGGGAGATGATCCAGCTTTGCTGGGCAAACTGGAGCTTGGGGGCTCCCCAAAAATGTTGAAAACTCTTTGCACTCCTGAATGTTTGCCTAAGAAAAGTCAGATTACACAGCTGAATGTTGCAAAAAAAGGATTTACACCTTGTTGGTACAAAATATCTTCCCACTCTCCCTTCCAGAGCCCCAGTACTGTCCCCAATGCACAGACTCTTCCCCTATAAGGCAGAAACTGGCATTAAAAGGAATGCCAGGAAGCTGTGACAGCAGTCCAATAAATCACCAGGATCTGCTCCTAATCCATAAAATTGTGTAGACTACCTCAGAACTGTGCTTCTAGTACAAGATTCTCTTTTTGTTCCCCCAAACTCCTTCTTTATCCTTACACTCTCCAGTCTCCCCATTAGGCAGGAAAATCCCAGGCCTCTGAGAGGAGCTGCTGGTGAAAGAAAAATTGCAACTGGATTGCTCATCCCTTTTGAAATGAATGAGGCCAGTAAATCAAATCCACCATCAGTGTGAGGTGTCTGACTCAAAATTAGTAGGACGGACATGCAGTGACTGATATTATAAACCATAAAATAACAGAATGGGTTGGGTGTGAAGGGACTTTAAAGACTATGGAGATCCAACTCCCTGCCACAACCAGGGACACCTTCCACAGGCCAGCCTCATCCAACCTGGCCTTGAACACTTCCACAGCTGCCCTAGGAAACCTGAAGGACTCCTCATCCTCATCATATAATCTATTTTTTCTTCTTTAGTCTAAACCTCTCGCCATTGTCCTATCACTGCAGACACTGCATTATTTCTCTAAATCTCTACATCATTTTCAGGATCTACTTTAGCTTTGGTGACTGTATGCCCATCTGACTTAAAGATGCTGCACCTCCAGTGTGGGTGTCCACAAGAAATCCTGAAAAAGGCAGCTACTCTTTACAGTGACTCCCGCTGGTGGTCTAAACCTGGAAACATCTGAAATCAGCAGAAAAGTGTGAGAAATTCTGATTCTAAAATCTGATCTCTCAAGAAAAATGGGACAAAAGGGAAGTTTTTACTTATTCTTTAGGAGTTTTTTATTTTCCTCTGCTTGAAATGTAGGTAAAAGGATGGGATTTACTACTTAATCACTAAACTCAGTGATGCCTGTTTCCACTCCTGCCTCTTGCCTTTTCTCCCTCTGAATCTCCACTGTCCATCACTTGCCCCAGACCAAAGTCTCAAATTATCTTTTATTTGCCCAGTTTTTTCAGCTCTTGTTCTCACACAAAATTTTGCCTCACAGTGTTCCCGGGACAGCTTTTTATTTTTGATTTTTTCCCTCCTCTTTCCCTGTTTTTAGTGTAAGCTGAACTGCTGAAGCCAGAGCAAAATCATCAGTTTTTTGAGACTGTCACCTGAGATCACCTTTCAGCCTGCAAACTCTTATGTTACCTGGCCAGAACAGGTTCTCATTTTTGCTGCTGGATTAAATGTACTGTAACTGCTGCCACCAACAGGACATTTAACAAAAATAGACATTTTTCCACCCACTGCTCTAACAGCTCAGCCTAAGAAAGAGATAATGAATAGATTAGGAGACTTTACACTGTAATATCAGTTTATTTGCTGTAACAGGCTCCCTTCTGTACTGTCTCTGTCACAACTGTCCCTCCAGATGATCCAAGTGGAACTTGCAGCTTTTTCTGATCCAGATTGCAAGAGGCATCTGAAACCTTCCTATTTTAATCATGTCCATTTTATACAATGAACAAGGAAAAATAACAATTTTAAGAGAAAGGAACAGTGAAGAAAACACGATAAATACTTTTGCCTGAATCATTGATGACTATGGCTTAAAGTCACTGTTTTTGGTGAAGAGGTTCAACAATAAAATCCCAGTGCTGAAGGAAAAGCTCTGTTTTGTGCCTGCAAGTCCTTCTACTGCCTTATTATTGATTTTCTAAAACTAGCTGCCTCAAAGTGAGAATTCTATCAGGAGTTCACAAGCTGCAGCTCCGTGTTAGTACAAAGTGCTGAACATTGTTTTCCACATGCTTTAGGATTCTTATGAGTTGTAGTCTAAGTTTATCCCTAAAAGTTTAAATGGCTTTGTTGTCTCAGAATTTCCAGAGAAAAAATAAAGCTAAGAAATTTTTTGTTTTGCTGTAAAACTGAGATGCAGAAAAGCAAATTTCCTATTAAAAAAAAAAGAAAAAAAAGCAGAAAAAATAAAAGGAAAAGAAATATTTAGGAAATCAAGAAGAAATGAAATTGAAATAAAAACATAGACTTAATTGAAGCTTTATATACAAATAAAATTATTCTGTCAGTGTACTGCTTTGGAGAATACATCCAAACTCTCTCTTGTGCCAATAAAAGAGTATTACAACTCTTAAAAGTCAGTTTGATTTCCTTTTTATTTCTTTGCTTTTAACTCTTATTTGTCTCACTATATTTAGTTCAACATAAGCTACACTGTGGAGTTTCACTTTTACTCTGGCTGGTTTTCAGGGTTCCAATTAGCCCCAGATCCACTGAAATTCAAAGCCTTTCCGAGTAGGTGAAGGCAGGTTTGTTTGCATTTTAGAAGGAATTTTTCCCATAAAAATAGCTGGAACCTCAATTGCTCTGCCATGCTGTCATTAAATTTTGTGGAGGAGAATTTAATGGGAGATTTGGATACCTCATAGTTCAATTTGCATGTTGTTGGGATTAAGAAAATCATTGTGAGGGAAGGCAGGATGAGGAAGATAATCTGGAATGATTCTTTATTTAATTCTGGAACAACAGTGCTGAAACAAGGCACTATTGTGGAGTTGCCATTGGACTGAAGCCTATTTCATTCAATTTCCATGTACAGGGAAATTGCTCCCAACTCCCTCAGGCAGCTTTGCAGATCTGCTCAGGGATACTGAGGAAAATTAATCTGAATTAATTTTAGAAGTGGATTAGTTCAACTAAATTAAAACACCGTGTGGACTCTCTCATTCAGAATTAAAGTGGCTTTAATTCAGTTTTGCTTCATTCAGTTTAACATTGGGTGAAACAACAAAGTTTAGGCTCCTTTAGATTGATGTGCAGATGATTGCAATTTAAAGTCCCACATTCAATTATTTTGGAATTATTGACTGTCTCTTCATACACAATAATTTAGCATCTATGACAGAGAGAACATGGGATGCAAGGATCTCTGTCCCCAGATGGGACATGGGCAGCGAGGTGGATTCCTTTCCCACTCCAGCTTCTCTCAGCCTCTGCTCAGGAGGAACTTGCAGGAAGGACCCTGTAGCCTTGCTGTGTACTCAGTCCTAGGCTTTCCTCCCAGCCTGGTTAATGCAGTGGTTTAGGAATGGTGACAGTGTGAAATGGAATAAATTTTCAAGCTTTTTTTATTAGAAGGATAGTTACAGCCTCCAAGTCACTTGTGACATGCACTGTGTTCCCACTGTTGGCTTTCTATGCCATTACAATTCTCCAGAGCCTCTTGCTCCTCGCACCTCTTCAACGGAATCATTATATTTAAAAAATATGGACTATTTTAATCAGAGAAGTTAGCAAAAGAGAAAATTTACTCTCATATTCAAATAGCTTGGGAACAAAAACATAACCTGTTTTCTCATGGACAAATTCCCCACTTTGTAGATATGGGAGACCACATTCAGTGATGGGGTATTGCTGATACACATCAACAGGAAAATAGGGCAAATCAACTAAAAAATATCCTGACTCACATTAAATCAATTAAAGGTATTCTCCATCTGGTTCTACCCAAGGGGTTTGTACTGATTTAACTAAATTGGTTTCTAAACTGATTTAGTTAAATTGGTGCATAAACTGTGGAAAGAACAGCCAGAAGAAAGTACAAAAGAGTCTAAGTAAGTCAAACAAACCCAAGTGTGGATAAGAGGTGCAGTGAAAGAGTTGAGGAAGAGATTAAGTGGCAAGTAAAACCTTTAGCTGTCGTGTGGAGGGATTCTGAGCAAAGCTGTAAATCTGACAAGGATGTGAACATCAGTCTCTGCCAACAATTGGCCTTAAAGCACTGGGAGCTGCAGAACTGAATGTGAAATTGGAGGAACACACTCAGAAACATCCAAAGTGGTGGCACTGAAGATGCTGATGTACCTGGAGCTTCATCTAGGCAGTGCTGGCCCACAAAAATCAAAAGAGATAGCAACAAAAGTGTATAAATCACAGAATCACAGGATGGTTTGGGTTGAAAAGTACTTTAAGGATCATCTCGTTCCAACACCCCTGCCAAGGGCAGGGACACCTTCCACTGCTCCAGGTTCCTCCAAGCCATGTCCAACCTGGCCTTCAACACTTCCAGGGACTGGGTGTCAACAGCTTCTCTGGGCAACCTGTGCCAGGGCCTCATCACTCTCACAGGGAATTATTTCTTCCTAAAATCCAATGAACAATCGACTCTCTTTCAGCTTAAAGCCGTTAGGTGGCTGTTTTTAATGAGGGTTAAGAAATGCACAGTTGAAGATGTCAGAGATGACAGAGTAAAGGTAAAGAAAAGAGCTATTCTTGGCTGATCTTTAGTACAAGGAGGTAATCTCATGTTTAAAATTATTTCTAGACAGCCAAAGTTCAGATCCCAGAATTGCTGCTGAGTCCACTTATCAGGCAGTAAGGGAATCATCCTGTGCACCTATCTCAGTTCATCTGCAGTGGTCACCACCATGGTGGAGCTGGAACTGCTGCCAGTGTTGCTTAGGAGCCCTTCTTATCCAGTTTCTGGATATATTCTAGGAGCTGACATCATCTATGAACTGTTTCCCTACCCATGGCAGGTGAGTTGGAACCAGATGGTCTTTAAGGACCCTTCCAACCCAAGCCATTCTGAGATACAGGGATTCCCAGTGGGCACTTTGGGTGTGATCACATTATTCTGAAGGCCTAAGAGTGTTAAATCACAGAGTCCCTTCCATACAATGCTAAATGGCTCCAGAGAAGAGAATATCCTGGAAAAGTTTTATTCACTAGTAGAGATGTGGCCTTTGTGCCTTCTCTAAAGTTAAATTGAAGCCTTATCTTGCATGGCTTTTGTGTACATGAGTGCAGTTTATGGAATAGGATGTGGAAGAGCAAATTGTAGATATTTGGGATGTCTAAGATCTGTTACATTAATTTTGGGTCCCTGTCCTTTCACATCAAGGAAAGAATCAATCCCAGATCCTGTTCCTATGAATGAGTTATTTTATGTTATCCATCTAACTCGAATTAAGCAAGAGATGAAGTTATTAAGATCATGTATCATTAACTTGCAGAATACTTCACCAAATCACCCTTTGGTTTGGGATTATAATTGCAATAAGTGCCAGCATTCTCAATTTCTTTTCATGACTATTCAAATTATCATTTCCCTAGGCACAAGTCCAGTTTTCATACAATTTTTGGACAACACTGAGGACATCATCAGTGTTTATGATGATAAGATCAAGTGGACTTAAGCACAGCATGAAACTTCCTGATGTTTCCTGATGTTTTGAGGTTACAGTCACATGACTAACACTATTTATTTTCTGTTCAACCCCCTAAATCTTTTAGCTGGCACTGCAAAAATCCGTGAACAGGTTTGGGATTTCCTGCTTCCTGTGAAAGCCAGCTTCCTTCAATCAACTATGCTGGACACACACAGTGCAAAGACCAGTCATAAATGATCCACACAGTGTCTGGAATGGGGCTGTGTTTTGGGTTTGTGAGCTAAACTGTGCTGATACTACAGGCATGGTTTAGTTACTGCTGAGCAGCCCCTTCGACAATGTCAACGCTGCTCCTCACTCTGCTACCCCAGTGAGTAGTCAGGGTGTGCAAAGGAATTTGGGAAGGGGCACATCTGGGACAGCTGGGCCCAACTGACTCAGTATTCCAGAACAGATTTGTGCCATGCTCAGCAATAAAGTCTGGGTGAAGGAGGGAGAGTGGGGGATGTTCAGAATTATGGTGTTTGTCCTTCCAAGTTATAGGTGATGGAGCCCAGCTTTCCTGGAAATGGCTGAGAATCTCCCTGTTGAGGGGAAGTGTGGAAGAATTCCTTGTTTTGCTTTTCTTGTGAGCAAAGTCTTGCTTTTGACTGTCTTTATCTCATCCCAGGAGTTTTCTCACTTTCACTCTTTGGAACATCAGCTGGATGCCAGCTGGAGGGGTCTGAGACAGCACAAAGGGCCTTACAAAGAGACAATTGCAAACTTATTGACTCACTGTAGCCCAATAAGATCCAAGTATGAAGTTGTGAGAGAAGTTCAGCTTATCCCAAAACATACACTGGGAAACTGAATAGCCCTCTGGTCTCTGCTGCCTAAGCGTAGGTTGAGGTTTTCCTTACAGACTGCCAGCTGTCTCCTGAGAAGGGTCGAGGTGGCCTTTAAGTCCTGTGTTGTATCTTCTGGGCCCATGGCAATATCTCTCAGATATTTAAAACGGCATTATATAAATAAATACAAAAGCAGTTGAAATTAATTTGTGGAGTTCCATTGTGATTTCCATTGACAAGAACGGGAGCTTCACCACACAGATCATATCTATACACCTGTGCAGGTATATATGTACTTAAATGTAGATGTTTGGACCTAGAGCTGAATCTCATTTCTTTTGAAATATCTGGAAAATCAATTCATCCCTATGAATTCTTGTTGCCTAATTATAACATGGAGATGATATCTGCATAAATTCACATCCTTACACTCTTTCAGGTACCAGATCTGTTTCCTCAGGCCACTGCCCAACAAAGCCTTAGGCAAGGGAACTGTTATTCTCATGTACATTTTTTTACCTCTTACTCTGAAAAAAATAATGTCTCAATCCTTGAGTCATGGCTTTTCAAAGCCTGTGCCATGCATACCTGGGATAAGACAAATTTATACACAGCAGAGCATCTGGGCAAGGATGAAGGCAAATATCATCTCAGACATGACCATAACACAGAGACACACCCTCAAGCCTCTTGGAGAGATCCAAAAGACAAAAAATACTTGGGAAATACTTGCTTTCAGTTTCAGAATTGGTTTCTACTGCTGCTGTTCCTCCTGGGCAGGATGCAGAGTATATAAAAGTGATGATGTGCATCATCTATAGGTCAGAGTATTCAAGCCTTGTCCCAGCCACAGACCCCCACAAGCAGAGACTCCTTCCAGCCTCTGTATCCTTGGCACTGACAGAGGACTCTGCTTTCTGTCAGTGTATTTGTGCAGTGACACATATTCTCTAGTGATTAGATTAACGTTGGCAAAGGCAATATGAAAAACTCACACAGATTACCACTGTCACCCGCAGTAATTACATTTATTCATTTCCATTTAGCCAAGTTTTTACAAGCTGAGCAAGGGGCCAAATAAGCAATAAACACAGAGGCAAGAAATTAAAATGCTGATCCGTTCACTGTGAAAACAATCAAACTATCATCTTTCTTTAGGCAGCTCATTCATCATCCAAGAGGGCCACAGTGTGCTGATATGGAGGGCTGAAAATCTAATGTTATTACATGTAAATTCACTAACATGAAATTACTGCCCCTGATATGATTTTACTAATAAATTAGTTCATTTCTACCTTTTTGCAAGAGACTTTAGGGGCCGTGGAGAATTGTACACGAGTCTCGTAATCTCGCCTGCTTTATTTCAAGTGAGCAGACAGTTTAGTTCCTCCCTCCACCACCGTCCCCTACTTCACCCTGTGGCTCTTGCCTTGGCACTGTTTCATTAGGGGATAAATTGACAGTCATATTTCTACTGTCTTGGGGCCAGTTTATTGCCTTGGCTCCAGGAGAAGCATCAGAGGATGGAGGTTTCCTGGCGTTGCATTTTACTGCTGTGACACTGATTGGGAGAAGCAAGAAGTAGAATCATTAAATGGTTTGGGTTGGAAGGGACATTTAAGGGTCATCTAGTCCAACCCCCTGGCACTAGACATTCCAGGTTATCTAGAGCTCCTTCTAACCTGACTAATGTTTCCAGGGATAGAGCACCCACCACCTCTGTGGGCAAACTGTGCCAATATTTCAGACTCTCAATGTATTTTTATTCGTATCTAGACTAAATCAACTCTGTTTTAACTTAAAACTGTCACTCTTTGTCCTTGCACAGCATACCCTGCTAAAAGCTTCTTCTCATCTTTTGTATAAACCCCTGTCAGTTCCTGGAAGGTCACAATAAGGTCATGGCTCTGCGTTGGTTGCACGTGTAGATGTGGCACTTGGGTCATTGTTTAGTGGTGGACCTGGCAGTGCTGGATTAATGGTTGGACTTGATAACCCTAGAGGTCTTTTCCAGCCTTAATATTTCTATCTTTCTAAGAGTCAGCAGTGAAAACTCACCTGATGAGATCCACCTGGAGCAAATCCACCTTTCAAAATTCCAGTTTTACACTGAACAGCTTTCAAGACCAGTGGCTGGATCGTCATGTTTAAACTTTTTAGATTCCCTGGACCTGTATCAAAGTTACAATTTGTTTATTTATTTTTCTATATTTCTATATTTTCTATATATTTATTTTTAATATATGTACAAATTTATAGCATTGAAGGGGGAAGAGAGTGTTTCAAAAGCAGCTGTCAGTTCTGAAGTCCCATATTTGTTATGTTTTCATTAACATTGAGTGATGGAGTTATTTAATTTTCTCCTTTTCTTACCCATTCCATATCTGTCTTGTGTGTTTAGCATCAAGGGCACATCTATATTTCACTACATGTGTTTTAACATTCTTTTGG
>VWYI01010099.1:0-10953 GCA_013399455.1 Anthoscopus minutus | reverse complement strand
ATACACGTGGGAATTGCGCAACACACCGCAACAACTCTCTAAGGTCAGAAGCAAGAAAAAGCTTTTTGGGCTTCCTGGGTTTTAAAATGTGGTATTCACAGAGGCAGACACAGCTTCTCAATGGTTTAAAAAGTGGTCAGTTCTCAGAACTAGACAGCTATTGGCTTTTTTTAGGCACAGAGGAAGCTCCCAGCAGCTTCTATTAGAAAAATAATTTCTGTGGGTGGTTTTCTTCCTTCTTTCTTCCTAAATGTTAATTGTGCACTGATCTGCACACTCTGCTTAGTATTGTTGTTATTGTTTTTCCTATTTCTTTACTTTTTCTAGTAAATTATTCTTATCTCAACTTTTTGTGCCTCTAGTTCTCCATCCCGCTGCAGAAGGAACAGGAAGAAAGCAAGTGAGCAGTTTGTGGTCTAGGATGTTCCAGTGGCAAAACACAAATTGTGTGGTGAGCAATCACATGTAAATAGTTTGCCTGTCTTTTAATTATCTTGTTATTGTCTTTTTGCTACTGTTAATTTTCTTATATGATTGCAGTCTCTAGTAAATTTTTCTTATCTCAACCTATGATCTTTAGCTTTTTGTGTCAAGGTGGAGTTCCGAGACCTTTCTTTCCCAGTTCTGTTGGGTCAAATGTTGCAGAATAAATCGGGACAAGTACAATGGAGTGACCAAAGATAGCTTTTTATGTTCACAGAGACCGCATGGTCTAAGGGGCTTCTTCCACAGATGCAGGGGTATGGTGAGCTTCACACTGCCTAGTGTTACCTGGAGTGAAATAGCCAATTGTAAACACAGACAGGGGTTTTTACCTTATAAGTCTAAGGTCCTGCCTATTCTGGGATGACTCCACTAGCATCCCTGCATCCCAGGGCTTTAGGTTTATTCCCTCCATGCCAGGAACCCTGTCCAGGGTATGATCTATCCCGAGTAATTCAGTTCCCACATTTTTGTGCCTTCAGTTCTCCTTCCATTTCACCACAGAAGCAATGAATAGAAAATGAGCAAGCAGCACGTGGACCGTGGTGTGTCAGTGGGAACATTAAATTGGGGAACACCATTCCTAAACCACATCTCAGAACCTGGAAGTGGAGTTGGCCTTCATAATGACTCTCAGGCCTTTAAATGAAGGTGACAACACAGGAGGTAAGTTTTCCGAGAGAGGCCATAACAACTGAGAGTGGTACATCCACGCTGTTTCATGAGGACAACCAAATGCTGAATTCCTATATATACAAGGTCAGTATAGTAATTACAGAAGATTTGGTGATAGTGTAAACTTGGCTACCACCAGCAGCCAGATAGGCTTTCGGTCAGCTGTGGTGAGTGCATTTCTCTTCTTGCATGTCTGCCCTGCATTGTACAAAGAATAAGTGCTTCCATGATTTCCATATCCTGACACCAGTCCAGGAGGTTTCCCATTGACAGTGTCCTAAAGCCCCAAGCTGGAGTGAAAATCAGACCTTTGTTTTGCAAGACTTTGGATCTTGAATGGCACCACAGGAGGGATGCTCAGTTACCTCACAGATTGCAAAACAGACTTTCTCCTCCCGGACACACATTCAAGCTTTGCTGGAGTTGCTAATGATTAACCATCCTGTGTTCACTGCGTTTGCAAGCATGTTTTTTGTTTACAGGTTTGCTCTGTGCTGCCTTGCTTCTGGACTATGTCACTGGGGTGCCTCTGAGTTGCCTGAACAGTCCTCCCACCATGAGTTTTAGTGCCCAGGGCTTGTTGTCCATCTCAGGTGGAATTTTTTGCTGATCTGGACTCAGCTCAGTGGAGGGGAAACAGATTTAGTGTTGAACAAGGTCCTAATTTCCTGAGGTGAAGTGTCCTTCATAGTGTAATCTCTGCTCCCTTGCAAAGGATGTTATTCAAAACTGCCACTTGTCCATCCAACAGACAGAAATCCTGAAATTACCCCAGAAGTATCGTTGGGGATTTTTTAATATCACATTCATGGATCTACAGCATTACTGTTTTTTTTAACTGCCTACACTTTGTCCATCTCTTAGTGCATCTCTACTTATGTCAAGAGGCCAAGGATGAAATACCACGTAAACAATTTCAGCAGGATCTCAGGAGGATCCTGGGCAACTTACCAAACAGCCAAGAGATAATAAAACTGGTATTTCTTCAGACCATTGCTGCCTTGGAGTACATCTCTGGTATCAGTCAGAGCCAGTCATGCATTGCCTGCTCCATGCCATACATACAAGAGCAGGAGACGGCAGTGGTTCATGCTCAAAAGCCAGGTCTGAGCTATGGTGACACAGTGAACCCCAGCGCAGTAAAGCACCAGAAAAGGCTGAAGAGAAGTTAGGGGTGACTGACACATGGCAGTGAAGGGATTCAGAAGACATCCCTGACAGTTCCCTGAAGAAAGGAAGCATGCCATGCCAAGCAGAAGGATACTTTCACCTTGCAGGGATCAGCTCCCAATCAGATTTCCTCTGCAAACTGTCTTCTGGACTTAGAGGTACTGAAAGTCTGTTAGGGAGAGCCCTAATCAATCCCCTGATATCCATGGGATAGAGATGAAACTACAACTTCTTTCAAAAAAGGAAACTTGAACACAATAAAAGCAGAAAATACAACTGTTCTCCGAGGAATACAGCAGATTCATCCAAAATCCAGGGTGTACCCATAAAGGGAAGAGATCCTTTCCATGTCTCCTGAAGGACAAAAATCTATTAATAATTAAATCTATGTTTGATGACATTCAAGTAGGGAATTCACACTTTGTTATTGAATATGCAGATCATTTTTGCAGGGTGATAAACCTAAGCATAGCCCAGGTGGCCTTTTCCATTACTTGCTTGCATTACCTCAGCAAATAGAAGTTACATTTACTTCCAAAGATGAAAACTAGCATCATTTTACATGAGGATTGCAGTGCCCAGCTAAGGGTCCTAGGCATCCCTATATCAGACCACAGTTCTGCATCACTTTGGCTTTTCAACAGGAGTCCAGACAGTAGTAATGAAAGAAAAATGATGCTTATGTCAAGAAGATTGTCCTTATCTTAGCCTAAGATATCCCAAAGCAGTCATTGGGAAGGAGGATGGCTCTTCAGCCCCTTGGAGCATGTGTCAGGAAGCAGCACTTGCAGATCACCTCTGAATGGGCACCAGGGAGGACCAGTGACAATGAATGGTGCTACTGCAGAGCCTCAGACCTGCTCCTGTCACCTCTATGTGCTTGTGTGCCAGGAAGTGCATCACCTCCAGAAGCCCCACTGGGGCAGCATCTCCACTGATTTGGGCTCTGGAAAGACTGTGCAAATCCCAGGCTTTTCAATGGCGTTCACTCTACCAGCCTCCCATTTGCCTCAGGCTCTGAGCGGAGGCAGGTGAACCACTCATGCATCACAAAGTGTTCCAGGTCTTTCCAGCAGGTCAGGAAATGGTATCTCTGCCAGCCTGACTTTTCTAACGACCCTGGAAAATCATGTCACCATCTGACAGTTGCTCAAAAGCTACAACCACATCACAGCAACATCCTAAATGGAAAATGTGTCCATTTCTGTGTCTCAAAAGGCAGACTAATGAATGGAAATGTGCTAAATGGAAATTCCAAAATGTGCTAAATGGAAATGAATGATCCTCCCCTTGTCCAGATAAGGTGAGCATTGCAGCGCAAATGGTTGCACTGGCTCCAAGGAGAGCTATTAATTGGTTCCCTTCAAAGTCACTAACACACACAGAAGGAAAATAAAATGGCTTTGCCCAAAAAAATGCATATAGCACGTCCTTGGAGCATAAATAAGAATTCAAAAAATTACGAAGCGACAGAAAGTAGATTCAGAGAGGTACTGAGCAAGTCAAGACAAAGTCTGGCTGCCTCATGTAGAAGTCTTGGAAATTTTGATTCCACAGGCAGACACCTCTTAGACAGACACTTATTTCTAAGTAGTGTCACTATTATTCCCTTTTCCTTAACTGCCTGGAACACTTTACCATCTACTACCCAGACTTGCTGCTACTCATTTCTCAGCAAGACAGAAACTGGGTTCAAGTGGCAGAGCTCCACTTTTTGAAATGCTTTAGGGTCTGAAATGCTTGACAAATGAGAGCTGAGGGCTTTGGAAAGCTATCTTAGCTATCTATGGCAATGACACCTATTTTAAACACCTAAATCTCCGCCCTACTTCACCTCAAGTGAACTTGTTTCAGTGCAGCCTCCCGCAAACCTACCATGTTTGCCACTAGTCCCGGCTCACAGCTTCTCCCCAGGTGCCCAAAAGCAGGGTGAGGCAGGGAAGGGAGAGCACGCAAGCACTCCCAGCCTGCTGCCCGGGAAGGAAGAAAGCCACTGATGGTGGGGAGGTTAAGGACTCCTGGTGACTTGACAGGGAAAAAGGCATCCTCGGGTGCATGAGGCATCCCACAGGAAAGCATCCAGCACTCCAGGTGATGGCATTTCTCATGGGAGAAATCAGGTGTTGGGATGTGTGTGCACCAGGAAGTTCAAACCCACCATGCTCACAGCCATCTGTGCTGCGCAGAATCAAAGTGCCACAGACTTTCTCCTCTTAATCCACTCTGATACTCCAGTGACTGCTGTCTGTCTCCCTAGATGCATACTTTTCCAGGCTAAAAATGTTGGCAATTGGAGCAGCAGTACCAAACACAGCACAAATGCCCTCTTGACACAGGGATGACTGGTTGGGAGGAAGTGACTAAGGAGGTGGAAGGATCATCATCTCTAACTCATTACTAATCCCAAGGAAGGGGAGTTTGAGGAAATAATTGCTTTTATTAGATGCTGGAAAAACACCAGTCAAAGCCATATTTTTTAAAAGTAAGTAACAACAACCTGCAGGTCCTGAGATTTTCACAGCATTGGAAAAGGATTAGTAGTCCAGGCAGGATGTTTGAAACATCGGCATCTCCAGGGTAAGATCAGGTTAAAAAAACTAAGAAAAAAGCATTTCTCACAGCCTATGCACCCTTTCACCTGGACCCCTTCTCTCCATTTGCTCACTGTTCCCAGCTTGTGGAAACATCAGTCAGATACACATGGGATAGCTGAGATAAATTCCTGAAGAAAATTCTCTCTTTTCGCTAAGTCACATGCACTTAAAATTAATCATATATTTTGTGTGTTTTCAGAAGGACTTTATTTTCCATAGAAGGCTAGTAGGGCTTTTGAATCACCCCAAGGAATGCCAAGCAAACACTGACTCACATGTTGGAGCTAAATCACCACTCTTCCAAATCCTGGGAACAGAGCAGTATGTGTGGAAAACATCTTCATCGGGGACTTATTTTTCTTTTACAAATGCCTTTTGTATTGTCATGTGTTGCTTTGATGTTGAAGACAGGGACACAACATCAACACACTGAAGCTCATGCAGCACGCTAGCCAACTTGTATTGAGCGGTCTTTTCCTTATATAGATTTGAAGGTCTGATGGGTTAATCCTCATTGGCTGAACCAGTTGCCACCCAGCCACCCAGCCAATAGCAGCCCATGTCCCCAGTGGCCTGGGCCTGCTCTTCAACAGTGCACACTGGTCAAGTTACATAACCTACTGGTCAAGGTACTTATATAATTAGTTACCTTTCAGTTATTGTTGAAGCTAAAATTGAGAAACCCTGTAAGCATGAATGCTCAGCAAAAGATTCTGAAAATATGAAACTTATAATCAAAGTAGAAATGAAAGTTAGCTTTGAGACTCAGGATACTGAGTCAGTTACTGTATAACCCAAAAACATTAGCCTAGCCAGCTAGAAGAGAATCCTCTGGATTCAACAAAACGCTTTTGCTGATAGAGAATCCAAAGGTCTAAGTAGAAATAAAAGTCAGCTTTACCACTGATGTTGATTGGCAAAAGCCTGTCCAGGCAAGGAAGAATCTGAGGAATGTGAATTCTCAGATAGGATAATAGAGTTACTCCTATTGGCTGTATGTAAAACCCTTGGTTTTCATGTTATATGTTGGTTGGTTAGTGTAAACTAGAATATTCATTATAGAAAAGGATATAATTTATTGTAAGAAGAACCAAACTCTCTTTATCCCCCTTTTTTATCCCTCTCCCTTTATTGTTTGCCCTCTCTCTATTCTTCACTCTCTTGACTTTCTCTCTTTATCCCTCCCTTTTCTCCCTCTCTCCATCCTTCTTTGCCCTCTCTTTACTCTTAACGGTCCTATCTCTCCCTCCTCCACCTTCTCCCCGCTTTGCTTCTTCACCTCTATTCCCAGGCTCTCAGATCCAGCTTTCTCTCTCTGTCTCTGAGCACATTGTAGGCTGAAGCTGTAGCCTCAGAACTCTGTCATTGTTAAAAAACCGTCTTTCCCCTGAGCTAGCTGGGCGTGACTAGAGAGCCTGTAGAATCCCTGAAAGAGTCTCATGCTGCAACTACAACCACTACAGCTCACCGGCATTCCCTAAATCCTACAAGTTATAAAATTGAAATTAATTATAACTGTGAGGCCTTCAGGCCAGCTGTTGGCCACCACAATAGTCATGCAAGCATGGGCACACATGGCTAAGGAAAGCCAACACTCAAAAGAGCAGAGAAAAGCACATGCCGTACAGCCGGAAGCAGGAAACCTTCTGTCCTTCCTCCCTGGAGATCACATGAAGAAGTGGTTTGGTTAAACCAAACTACTTGATTCACCAGGAAAATAAAATGAATAACTGTTGCGGTGTGTTGCGCAATCTCCACATGTTTCGGGTGCCCCTAAGCCACAGCATGGTTGGAACGGGGTTTCTGACTACAGATGAAGATTACCAAAAAGCCAACAAGTGATAGGGTTTCATGGGTGTCTATCTGGCTTTTCCCACACCCCCTCTCCTTGGATTGGTAAACTGGCTAGTCCCTTCCCCTTGCTCCACCCTAGGGGATAAAAAGAGATGGTGGGCGGCGGTACGGGAGGTTTGCCTGAGGTTTCCTAGAGGGCACATCGGTGTTGCTAATGGAATAGCATAAAATCGGAACCTGAAACCTAGAACGAACTGTGCATCTTTCCTTCACCTCGTCTGGCATCTGCAAAGAGGAACACTCAGAAGGTAAAAAGGACTGGCTTTTCTAACTTGCAAGGGGATTCGGACCACCCTCGCTGCGGCTCCGACCGCAGCATGCCCGGACTTGCTCCAAACACGTGGTACTGGCTTAGCAGCAGATGCTGAGAAGCCGGGTACTGGGGAAAAGCCCCCGGGGAGTGTGGGGAACCCCGATAAATAACAAACATATTGCACTGCCATTAGTTACTTAAGGACTGCTAAGCTCACTAGGTGGTGAGCAGCTCCAAGAAATCTGCTGGAACAGGAAGTGAGAAGGATTAGCAGCTAGCTCTGGGGAAAACCCAAGTTTTTTTCCATGGGGCAGGAGGGCAGAACAAAGAGCCATCAGGAATGGCACCTGAATGCCAGCAAATGCCTGACAGGAGCTGAGGACTTGGAGCTCAGAGATGGGCCCAGCTGACTCATCTCCTGAGTAGGACACAAAGCCAGCAGCTTCCCTGTCATTTAGTCTCTAATCTGTCAGCAGCAAAACTTTGGCTACCTATGCCCTTGGCCACTACTATCAGGGATTTTCTTTGCCAAATCCCACCAGAAATGGCAGGGCCATTGGGACAGCTCATGGATTCCTTGGATCACAAACCACTCTTTCCTTCCAGAAGTATCTGGTCTTCTGGAAAGGGGAGAAAAATCTGGTTACAGAGTTTCATGCACAACAATCATAGAAATAAACCCTTAGTCACAAGTTTATCTTCTGATAAGGATGCCCAGGATTAAGAACAGACAAGCTTAGTCAGGTACAGAGCCCCACAAGGAACCAGGGCTCCCACTCTTGACTGGCAGTCAAGCCTCTGTCTCTACTATGCATGTTTAAAGTGGAAAGGATATGAATCAGAGCTGAGAGATCTTCAAGGAATGGCCCATGTGCTTGAAAGCAGAGAAATCCAGACTCCAGCCTTTTCCTTCCCTTCTTCTCCTCCATGTTCCCAGCATTCTCTGCCGCAGCCAGGCTACTTAAAATTGCAGAAAACAAAACTGAAAAAGTTAGTGAGGTACTAATTACATACCTGTTGTTTAACTATCTTTCTCAGAGTTTTTAGTTTGAAAACATTGACATTAGACTATCTTGCTTAGGGAGGGCTAGATGAGCCTACACGCAGCCAGGTGTAAGTTTAAACACCAAGATCTAGGACCCACCTTTGAAACTGCAGCTGCTTTATAGATATCTTGCTGAAGAGAAAAGCAGCATTGAGAGAAAAACATCAGTAGAGGGCTTGTGAGACTACCACCATCTATGCTTTGATAATCAAAAAGGAAATAAGTAACAAAGACAAATCGATAAAATTACAGGTGAGAATAACAGAATTAGCATAAGCCTGTAGGGATGAAACTTGGATGAAATCAGTCAGAGCCAAGAGGGTTCAAAGCATCAAAATGGTACAAGGGATCAAACCCAGCTGTAGAAATGAGACAGAAAAGTGAACAAGGAAGCAAAGCAAGTAGAGGATGGGCAGAAAGAAAAGCTAACTCCATCGTCCCAGAAGACTAGATATTCTCCCAAGTTGTCTCTGTGCCCCTAAGTGCCTTCCAAAATCCAGGCAAGAACAGTGGTACCAAGTGATGAAAGAAAGACAAGCAGTGCACCTGCCTTCAAAGGGGAAGGAAAGTTCCTTGCACTATGAAAATTGTGGTGAAGAATGACCTGACAATGACAAATGTGGCTGGAATGGAGAGTAACACAAAGAAAGATGAGCAAATTTATGGTGGGCTGTGTGCAGAAGACGGTGGAGAAGAGCTGGGGCAAGGAGATGCTTGAGGAGAGAGCAATGAGAAAAGATTCAGAAGACATGATGTGAAAGAAGCATGTTTATTTTTTATAGGGGAAAGTAAAGACCAGGCCCTTGAAAAACAGTCTGCAAGATTAAAAGACTGCTAGAACATGGACAGGGATCAACCAGTGTTGCCCAAGCCAAGATGCACTTCCTGCACAGAAAGCAGGATCAGCTGTTATGCTTAGGAAAGATAAGCACCTAGAAATCAGAGATCTTATGACATGCCAGTAGAAAAGACGAGTCCCATCTTTCTGATAGCAGCTTGCATTTGCTTCCAGCCCTGGAGGTCAATTTTGTCCCTGAAAAGGTCAGAACTCCCTTTCCCCTGTTCCTAGAGGCCTATATGACTATATGTGCCTAAAACCAAGAGTCACGTTTTCTGGGAGTTCAGGGAGGCTGTGAAATCCCCCTTGCTTGCAGCTTAGAACGAGGTCACATGTCACCACACAGGCAGACTGCAGGAAATTCATCCTGACAGCACAAAGAACAGAGGTAAGATCCTCTCAAAACCTGACTTCTGCTCAGCAGTGAAGCCCAGCCTGTGATGCTGCTGAACTGAGACAACTCATCTGAGGTTGCTCTGGAATGGTCTTTTTTAATGCTTGCACCATACTTTTGAAGATCGTTCATATTCTGACCATTCTTTCATATTGATCAGTTCTTGAACTGTCTGTCAGTTGCAGAGGTGGGTGTTTGGCTCCATGTTGTTAATGTAACAGGACTAGAAGCATCCTTAGACTCCCCAATGCCCCTTTTGCTGGGCGTCCCTCATCCTGTTGTATAGTGGTGCAGTGGGCCACTGGTGCCTGGGAGCCCACCAAGAGAAGGATGTCCCCAGCACCCAAACAAAACCTTCCACCCTGATGATCCTGGAGGTTTTTTCCCATCTAAGTGATTGTACTATTCTCTCTTGTCACCAGAGCATGGCTATAATCACCCTAAGCCCAGTAGGCAGCAAGCTGGAAAAAATCCTGTGACAGCAGGCACTAGAACACCAAAACACAGGGAACACAGGGATCAGCTGCTGTGCCCTAATGCCATATTCCTAGCAAGGGAAAGCCTAAGAAAAAGAGGGATGAGCCAGGGGGGCATTTAAGCAGATCTAATGCCATGCTGCCAGCTGGTCCTAGTTCCTGCAGCAGCATCTCTCACAGAAGGCATCTGCCTCCCCCAGGCCCCTTTGGTAGTTTATCAAACAAATAAAAATCAAGTATTTCTGGGGAAAAAAAAAAAAAGAAAAAGAAAGCTCACCATTTTCAGAAGGAAGTCTGTTCAGACTAGCTGCGGACACTGCCCTATTTTCAGCACAGGAATTTAGGGCTGCCTTTGGCCTCTCTGGCCTGACACAAGGTGTTATTAGGTATCAGCTTTTGCCTGTTATTAATCACAAAGATTTTTATGTGGTACAATTTATATTTCATTTTAATTGCTTTTTGGTATGGTATAATCTGTCTGTTTATGTATGCACCATATACTTTATATAAGTAGTAGTGTGATAAATATATCTTAGGCTGTAGCATAATATTGAAATAGAAAGTATGTGAGGTTAAAATTATTTTATTTATGTAACTAAATCAAAGAATAGTGTAAGATAATTAGGTGGTTCCTCACATTTGTGGACTGTTAAAAAGGACTGCATAATGATATTGGCTTTTGTAGTTATATGTTTAGTGTCTGCATTGATCATAAGTATTTAGATCTAGTATCATATATACCTTTATTTAGCTGTTTGTTAGTACCAGTTTAAGTATGTACTGCATAGCTTATACAAACAGTAGTGTGGGGAATTTACAATATTGTAGGCTAAACACTGGGTGTTAAAATACCTCTGTGTAACCAAAAAAAATGGTGTAAAGGAATCATATTACCCCCCTTCTTCACTGAGTGAATTCTCCAAGTGATAAAATAACCATGACACAAACCAGAGCACTGGAGGACAATTAGAAAATATCATGTTAAATTTAAAGAAGGAATAAAAGATATTAACCTGACACACAGGATGTCTCATGCAGATAACCAGAATATGAAGAAACCAAACAGAAGAATACCCATAACATCACAACAATGCGTGAATAATGTATTGATTTATTAAAATATGATTATCGATCTAATATCAACAGTGCATGGCATAATTCCCTAATATGC
>VWYI01010098.1:241402-265444 GCA_013399455.1 Anthoscopus minutus | reverse complement strand
AGCCACCCCCCACACTCACACAGCCCGCAGCACCCCCCCAGTGTGCAAACCCGCACACACCCGCAGCACAAACACCCAGCACACAGACACAGCCCGCAAACCTGCGTGCACACACAGCCGCAGAGCCCGCAGACCCCAAAATTCGCACGCACACACTCAAAGCTCGCAAGCAGGCTGCAAACCCGCACGTCACGGGGGCCTGCAGCCCCACAAACTTATCCACACGCGTGTGTGCACGCACCCTCCATGCAAACACAGCCTGCAGCCACCCGCAAACACACCCCTTGAGCAAACACAACCTGCGCGCAGAGCTCACACACGGCGCGCACCCGCTCCGTCCTGCGCAGGCAGTACCCCTGCCCGGTGTCACCCACCCGCAGCATGGATCACACACACAGTCACAGGCTGCTGCCTGCAACCCCTGCAGCCCCCAAACGCTGCTGCAGCCTGCCAGCAGCCTCTTCCCCATCCTTCTGCAGAGCACTCGCATTGCCGTAGACACGCAGCACCCTGGGTCTGGCTGCACCCCCAGACAAGGTCTGTCACCCCCTCTCACAAAACAGGGGCACACAATGGGTGGTGGCGTGGTGGGTCCCCAGCCCACCAGTCCCTAGGAGCACACCAGGGCTCCTGGTGCCACATCAGGGGCAGTACTGAGGTGGAACATCCCTCTGGAGTCCCTGCCTTGGTGCCTCCACAGGTCCTCAAGGCCAGAAGGGATGTAGGGAAAGGGCCGAGGGGAGCAGGCAGTCACTCTCTGCCTGCAGACCCCAGAACCTCCCTCTGCCCATCCTGGAGGGGATTTGTTGTGAGGATGCAGAGGATGCAAAGTGCAGCCCCAGAGATCATTCCATCCCTCAGCCTGGGCAGTAGGGAACCTTGGCATGGTGTCCCCAACTCTGTCCTTCTCTGCCTGCACAGGTGGCCCTGGTCAGCAAGCCCAGACAGCAGTGGATGAGCGCTGGGCACTGGCCTAGCCACACACACACACCGGCACCATGGACTTCGTCATGAAGCAAGCGCTGGGCGGTGAGTGGGAGCTGTTCCTCCATCAGGGTCCCCCCTCCGGGAGCAATGCTGGCCCAGCACCCCAGTAGTGCAGTGGGAGGGACGTGGCAAGGTGACAGAGTCACACAGAGAGCCGCCAGCAGAGGGGAGCTGCTGCTGGAGCCCTCCAGGTTTCCCATTTCCAGCGCCGTCAGCGGCTGGCTGGGGAATCCTGGCTCTTCTGCCGCTGAGTGGGATTCCCCAGCGGGTCCCCTGGGTGCCGAAGAAGGAGCTGCTGGCATCTCCCCCAGCTGACACTGAACTAGAACAGCCAGCCTGTGTCACTCCCCATCCCCACAGCCTCCCGAGCCCGCCTGCAGCCCGCTTCGGCACAGGTGGCCCTGGGGATGTCCCAGGATCTCCTTGCCAGGGGCTTCCTTGCTCTCCCTGCCACTACAGGGGCTTTGGCAGCAGCACCCTCGGGAACCAACCAAGGGTCTCGTTATGCGCAGGGGCCACTAAGGACATGGGGAAGATGCTGGGAGGCGAGGAGGAGAAGGACCCCGACGCGCAGAAGAAGGAGGAGGAGAGGCAGGAGGCCCTGCGCCAGCAGGAGGAGGAGCGGAAAGCCAAGCACGCCCGCATGGAAGCGGAGCGGGAGAAAGTCCGGCAGCAGATCCGTGACAAGGTGGGCACACACCTCCCCTGTGCCCGCCCCTGCCCGTGGCAGCGGGGTGGGGCTGGGACAGGGAGCCGGCACGGCCGGGAGGAGGGTGGCCCAAGTCGGTGGCCATGGGCACAGGGCACAGCGCAGGCAGGGCCCGCTGCCTGCCCCGCTGAGAGCCTGTGTCCTCTCAGTACGGGCTGAAGAAGAAGGAGGAGAAGGAAGCAGAGGAGAAAGCTGCTCTGGAGCAGCCGTGTGAGGGCAGCCTGACGCGCCCCAAGAAGGCGATCCCGGCAGGCTGTGGGGACGAGGAAGAGGAGGAGGAGGAGAGCATCCTGGACACCGTCCTCAAGTACCTGCCCGGCCCACTGCAGGATATGTTCAAGAAGTAACAGCACCGTCAACCCTGCCATAGGGT
Source organism: Anthoscopus minutus (assembly GCA_013399455.1). NCBI lineage: Eukaryota > Metazoa > Chordata > Aves > Passeriformes > Paridae > Anthoscopus > Anthoscopus minutus. The sequence goes on along the minus strand of VWYI01010098.1, from coordinate 263,375 downwards.
GCTGGGGCACGGGCGCCCTCTCTCCTACAACTCCTCCATCAGTTCCCTTGGCCCCGGAGAGGGGGTCCCCACACCCCCTCCCATCCCCTCCTGCCCTGTCCCCCAACCAGACCAAAAGCCCGCCCCGTCCCGTCCAGGCAGGGCCCCCCCACCACGCCAAAGGGGAGCAGCCCTGGCCGGACAGGGCGAACCGGGACCAAATGCACTGATGTAACCTCGCGGCAGGCTAGGGGCATCCAGGCCCCACCGGCCCCCTCGGGGTGGCTCCTCGTGCCCCCTGCCCCGCCCCTTCTGCTCTCCCAGGGGACCCCAGTAGGCCTCTGCTCGCCTGCCGTCGTCCCCAACACTGCCATCCCCCTGCCCCCTCCCGCCCTGGGCCAAGCCCAAAGCACAAAGCCAGGCGCCCTGCCCGCAGCTCCCCCATCCCCGGTCGTCGGGCACGGGGGTCCCCCGGGGCTGCCCGGTGTGCCCCTGCATCGGGGGGTTGGAGGGGACCCCCCCCTCCCCGCATCTCTGGCCCCATAGTTAAAGCCATATCAGTTAGACTGCAATACTTCAGCACCGGGAGGAGCGGGCGCCGCGCTCCGCCAACCGTGTACAAAGGCACGCGCGGGGCAGGGGCTCCCCTGCCTCGTCCCCCCGTCCCCGCCGCTCGCTCGTCTGTGTCTTGGCCCCGCTGGCCCCCGTTCTCGCATTAGTGTCTCTGTGCCAGGGTGCGCCCCGTCGCTCCATGCGTCCTCGTGTCCGCTGCTCAAGACTCCCACACCCGAGTCCCCACTGTCCCCGGGGGCCACCCGCAGCACCCCTGGCCGCGCTGCCGGGACCCCCACTCTGCCCCCTGCAATAAAGCCAGCGCGGGGCCGAGGGCTGCCGGGCCAGTCCCGGGCTGGGAGTACCTGGCTGCCCTCACCTGACGCTGGACACATGGGTCCCCGGGCCTGGGAAAGGATCCCCGGGCAAGTGCCCCGGGGATGTCCCAGGAGCCACTGCTTGCACCCCAACGGGGGGAGGCAGGGGCTCACCCTCATCCCGGCCCGTCTCTTGCCGCACCGTGATCCCCTCTCCCTGTGCTTCCTCAGCCACGGCCCCCAGCCGCTCACCAGGACCCTCCCGGGAGGTGGCGGGCAGCTCGGGGCCCCACAGACATGCTGTGACCATCCTGCTCGAACTAGTCTTTGACAAACTAATAAAATAAAGGGATTTGTACATTGCTCCGGCCTCTTCTCATCCGTTGCTTTCCTGGGCCCCCACGTCAGTTCCCTCACCCCACCAGGCTCAGGGTTGGAATGTGGTAGCTCGGCACACGAATGGGCTGGCCTCCAGCCAGGCTTGTACAGGTGCAGGAAGCAGCCATGTGTGGTTCCTAAAGTCCTGCTCATTCCTGCTGCCTTCCAACTCCACAGGCATCTCTCTCCTCTCTGGGCTTGGGGACAAGACACAAGGGATGTCCCACAGGCAAAGCATGAAGGTTTCTCCCCCTTCCTCCTGAGTCCAGGACATCCCTCACTGAATCACTGGGGATACCCAGGGGTCCAAGCACTGCTTCTGATGGATCACAGCCTTCTACCATTCCAAGAACGGAGCGTGAGGCTGTGGGATGGGGCACCTTATGCCCCCACACCAAGGCAGAAGCCCTGGCAGCACCCAGGCTGGCACAGCTAAGGAGGCTTCAGCCTGGTGCCAGCCTCAGCTCTGACTGATGTGCCATCATTTACCCGCAAAGAGCTCAGCTGTTACCCAGGCAGCATCAGCAGAGCAGTCACCCAGAAAAGCTTCTGTCAGAAGGAAATACGAGGGTAGGAAACAGCAGAGCTCTCACAGGCAAGGTCTCCGTTGCAGGCAGGCTGTGCCCCGTGACCCGGCACAAAGGTGCAGGTGGGGAGAAATCCCCACAGCCCTCCTTGGGCAGTGGGGACAGGGCAGGGGAAGGGCTCTGCCCGGGGCTGGTGGCCGTGGCAGGGAAGCAGCAGCATCCTCGTGCCCCATGTGAGCAGTGTCCCCGCTGTCACCTGTCCCCACCGTGGGGACGCAGCGCCCCCTGGTGTGGCGACAGCGCAAGACAGGGGACACAGAGCGGGGACAAGCAACGGGGACAAGTGAGACAATCCTCGACAGACCCCTCTGACAGGGCCTTGCTATGGCCGAGAAAAGGAGGCAGGGGAAGGGGAGAGCAGCTCAGCACCCTCCTTTTTCCCCTTCAAATAGCCACAGGCACTTTCGTTAAGGAAGAGGATTTATCAAAATTAGAAAAAGACACCACAAATATTTTAAAAAAAGCCCCAGCTGGGAAATCATCTACCAGTTCATACATCCCCACCCTCCCCTCATTGCCCCAGCACAGGGAATGGACATGGCATGTCAGGGAGGGGGAGAGGCAGGCTGTGCTCTCAGAGCTGCCCTTGCTGCCAGGCTTTTGGGGACAAGAGGACAGTCACATATTTCATGACTGCTGGGGAGCCTGGTCAAAGCAGAGCACTTCCCATGGAAGGCTCCTCAGCAGCCACCTCAGTGACTGATTTTCTTTGGCCACTTGCCTTTGGAACGAGCCCCCAATGCCCCAGAGAGGTGGCAGCAGAGGGGGGCTCTGCCAGCATCCCCCCATTATCCCCAGCACACAGCTGCCTGTTTATAAAAGCTCCCGAGAGCAGGACACTGAGCTGAGCCCTAGTCCTGCCAGGCTGGCAAGGAGATGAGCCAGCTCCTTGCCCCATCTCTGCTATCTAAGCTCCCACCCCCAAGAGCAGGCAGGTGTTGCCTCCCTGGGTGCAGCAGCTTCATCAGGAGTCATTGGGGAGCCCGAAAAGCTTGACAGTGCCAGCCTCCCTGCTGCTGTCGTATTTGCCATCTTTGTCATCACAGGCGAAGGCCAGTAGCGGCCTCTTCGGGTGCCAGGCCACTGTGAAGGTGGGGGACTCACACTGCACCTCCCAGAGCTTCTCTCCTGCATGGAAAAGGAGCCACGTCAGCCTGCAGAGCCTCCAGCCCCCTCTGCTGCTCACCTCCCCAGAGCCTAGCACCTGCTGCTTCCCTCAGCCAAGGGGAGAGGCAGCACAAACGCTGCTCCAGCGCCTTTTAGTCACCCAGTGACAAGGTACAGACATGACAGGCATGTCTGCCACAGACTACTGAGGCAGAGGCTCCCCCTTATGGCATTCTGCTGTGCACAGGAAAGCTCTTCCTTAGCAGATAGATTCTCTCTGTGTCCTCCCAGCTCCACCAGCACTTCTCCATCCAGTTCCCTCCTTGCTGTTCCCCAAAATAAAATCATTACCTGTCTCCACCTCAGCAATGTCAATGAAGTGATCTTCTGATGCTGAGGCCAGCATCTTCCCATCATGGCTAAAGCTTAGTGTCCGCACAGGCCAGTCGAGCCTGCAGCAACCAAGGGGAGCAGAGAGTGAAGCACTGCCACCACAGTCCCCAGAGTGGGGAAATCAATTTTGGGACAGCTCTACCTACCTGGAGAAGCACCTCACACACACCAGCTCATCCACATCCCAGAGGCTGACCAATGCATCAGCACTGCCTGTGGCAAAGTACTTCCCCATGGGATCAAACTTGATGCAGATGCAGTTGGAAGGATGGGCGTTGATGGACTGGATGGGTTTCAGCTCTGGGTAGCTGTGGAGGTGAAGGGAGAGGACAGGGAGCAGTGAGAGAAGCACAGAGATTCCCTAGAGCAGGACTGACATGAAGCACACCAGGACTGGAAGCAAACCCTGCTGAGGCAGGAGACACTGAGTGTCCAGGGAATGAGGCAAAGCATCAGGGACCAATTCAGGAGCTGAGCCCAACCCACAACCGTGGCAACCTCAGCTCCAGGCAAGCTCATTCCCACCAGAAGGCAGGGGATTGCTGGGATGTGTGGCTCAGGTTTCCCAAAAGCAGCAAAGGCACTTGCAAATGACTGCAGCCAGCCCATCCACCCGGCCCACCAGCAGCCACGGGCACCTGCCTGAGGATGTTGATGCAGCCATTGCCATTGGTGAGGAAGAACATGTTGTTATCGTTGTTCCAGGAGATCTCATTCACCTCAAACTTGAACTGTTCCTCGGCTTTGGAGCGATGTGTCTTGGCATCAATGAAAGTGACCACATCATCCTTGTTCCCCACAGCAATGGTCTGTCCATCAGGGCTCCAGCAGATATTGATGTTCTCACCTGAAGGGACAGAAAGGCAGCAGGTGCCACTTCCATTCCAAAGCATTCCCAAATGGGAAAGACTCCCAGTTCTTCCGTCTAACACACAAACCCTGCACAGTAGCTACCGAGCAAAACCAAACTTGTGAGAAGTACAGCTTGAAAACAATATGCCACACCCCATTTTAGCCAAAATGGAACCACAGCAATCACCACACAAGATGAAGCCAAAGATCCTCTGAATCCAGTCATCTTTGAGATCCAGAAAAGGCAGAAGCCAAAAATAAATACATATAAATAAAGGTAAGAACATGGCAGGTTGCTGTCACACAACCTTACAATGCTATTCCCAGCCCCAGCAACTCAAAACTGGACATTTCCAAGAGCAAAGATGGCTTTTGGGTTAAGCATCACATTAATTCCAATTGTTTTTCTGAATCCACACAAAATTATGGCTTTTTGTAAACATGCTTTTCCCCAGTCTCCAGCCTCACTGCCCACTGATTCCAGAGACAAGTACAAAGGACATTTTAACAGCCAGCACCATATTTCAGTAGTTCTACCAGTCCTGATCCCATAGTGAATCAGCTCCCACATGGTGAGTGCAACATAAATATAAAGCAAAGATGTCCCAACCAGAAATAACCACAGGGAGGGTCCAAAGCTCTGTGCCGCTGCAGATGGTTCCCACACAGCTGAAGTCCTGCCAGGACCCACCTGGGAAGGCCCCTGGGAAGGCAGGAACTCACCTTTGGTGTTGACAGTGGCGATGCACTTGGTGGTACGGACGTCCCAGATGCGGATGGTTTTGTCCCCTGACGCTGTGACAAAGAGATCAGGGTTGCTGGGGTGCCAGCAGAGCTGATCCACGCTGTCCCCGTGGCCCCGGTAGTTGTTCTCCTTCACCTGGAGGGAGAGGGCAGACATCATGAGGATGTGCCTAGCTCTGCTCCCACTCCTGCCCCACGTCCCAGCACGCTGCATCCCCGCTGCAAGAGATCAAGAGCCGCGCCCGGGGCCCCGCCGCCAACCACTCCCGCCCACAGCCGACCAGGACAGAGAATCCCCGCCAGGCACCGGCTCCATTCCCGGCTCGCATACCCGGCCTGCGCTGTCCTTGGCGATGCTCCCGTTCCGGGGCACACCGAGTATCCAAGCCCGCTACCGACCACCGGGTTCCGTACACCATCCCAAGCACCTACGGTGCCCAAGGGCTCCCGGTCCCGATCCGCCCCCCCCGCGCCCGCCCGATGCCGAGGGATCTCCCCAGCCGGTCCTTCTCGAGCAGGAAGCCGCTGGCGGTCTTGTCGAAGGAGCCAGAGGCGAGGCGGCGGCCGCAGCAGCTCCAAGCCACTGAGTGCACCTTGGCGCCGTGCGCCGGGAACTCGCGGCTCCGCGTGTTGGCGCGGAACAGCTCCTGCATGGCCTGCACGTAGGGCGACAGCGCCATGGCGGGGCCGCCGCCACCGGCACCGCGACCGCCGCGCCCGCCCCGCCCCGGCGCCGCGCCTGACGCCACTTCCGGCGCCCCCCCGTGCGGCCCGGCCGGCGGAGCGGAGCTGCTGTCCGCCGCCGAGATGGACGACAGCGTGGTCCTCGTCAGCGATTCGGACTCGGAGGGCGCCCGCTCGCCGCCGCTCCAGCCGTGCCGCTCCCGTTACTCGCTGCCCGCCCCCGCCGTGAGTCCCGTGGCTCCCGCCGGGCACGGCGCCGCTGCTCCACACAAAGATGGCAGCGCTGCCATGGCGGGCCGAGATGGGAGCCGCGCACGGAAAGCAGCCTCGGGGGCAGTGGAGGGGGTGGGCGTGTGTTCCCCGGTCCAGTCCCGTCCCGCCCCAGCCGCATCCTCAGGACTCTCCCATCCTCTTCCCAGCCGGGCTCGGGGCACCTCCCGCCGGCAGAGCCCCTTTCCACAAGCGTGTTCCCCGCAGGGGTCCCAGCCTCCTTGGCCATGTACCCTTAGAAACAGCCCAGTGCCTGCCATGCAGTGTCGCGGTGCCCTCGCTGCACCCCGAGAAGGGTCCGGCCCTGCAGGGCTCAGCTCCCGCGGGTGCGGCCGCGGGATGCGGTGCGGCGGTTGCCGCCGCTCTGCCCGGTGCCCTTCCTGTCCCCGTGCCGCCCCTCTGCCCGGGGCCGTTCCTGTCCCCGTGCCGCCCCTCTGCCCGGTGCCGTTCCTGTCCCCGTGCCGCCCCTCTGCCCGGTGCCGTTCCTGTCCCCGTGCCGCCCCTCTGCCCGGTGCCGTTCCTGTCCCCGTGCCGCCCCTCTGCCCGGTGCCGTTCCTGTCCCCGTGCCGCCCCTCTGCCCGGTGCCGTTCCTGTCCCCGTGCCGCCCCTCTGCCCGGTGCCGTTCCTGTCCCCGTGCCGCCCCTCTGCCCGGTGCCGTTCCTGTCCCCGTGCCGCCCCTCTGCCCGGTGCCGTTCCTGTCCCCGTGCCGCCCCTCTGCCCGGTGCCGTTCCTGTCCCCGTGCCGCCCCTCTGCCCGGTGCCGTTCCTGTCCCCGTGCCGCCCCTCTGCCCGGTGCCGTTCCTGTCCCCGTGCCGCCCCTCTGCCCGGTGCCGTTCCTGTCCCCGTGCCGCCCCTCTGCCCGGTGCCGTTCCTGTCCCCGTGCCGCCCCTCTGCCCGGTGCCGTTCCTGTCCCCGTGCCGCCCCTCTGCCCGGTGCCGTTCCTGTCCCCGTGCCGCCGCTCTGCCCGGTGCCCTTCCTGTCCCCGTGCCGCCCCTCTGCCCGGTGCCGTTCCTGTCCCCGTGCCGCCCCTCTGCCCGGTGCCGTTCCTGTCCCGGTGCCGTTCCTGTCCCCGTGTCGTTCCTGTCCCGGTGCCGTTCCGTCCCCGTGTCGTTCCTGTCCCTGTGCCGTTCCTGTCTTCGTGCCGTTCCTGTCCCCGTGTCGTTCCTCTGCCCGGTGCCGTTCCTGTCCTCGTGCCGTTCCTGCCCCGGTACCGTTCCTGTCCCTGTGTCGTTCTTCTGCCCGGTGCCGTTCCTGTCCCTGTGCCGTTCCTCTGCCCGGTGCCGTTCCTGTCCCGGTGCCGTTCCTCTGCCCTGGCCCGCTCTGCCGGTTCCGGGCACAAGGCTCAGGCTGTCCAGGGTCCTGAGGCGGCTGGAGCCCTGCACCTCCCGCCCTCTGCAGCTCCTGCCCTCTGCAGCTCCTCTGGTCTTTGCCACCTCCTCGGGGAAGGCAGCAGGCCCGCGTCGGGGGGGTTTAAATTTAAATTTAAATTGTCTGCTAAACGTGTTCCCTGCTTTGAAGTACTAAGGGGTTTTTTTTTTAACCAAGAACAAATGGGCTCTGGGCACGGCCAAAAGCTTGGGAAATGCAGTGTTTTGCCTGCTGCTGGTGCAGGCATAGCTGCCTTCCCCTGCCTGCTCCTGCTGCCTCTCGGGCCCTACATCACCTAGTGAGGCCTGGGTAGGAGTCCCCAAAGTCTCAGGGCTGCTGCAGCTCAGATTAGTGCCACAGATCAAAAGGCAGCTTTGTTTCCTGCCACTCCTGTCCTCCAGAGTGGGTGATGTGCCACAGGAGAGGTGCCAGGGTCCTGCTGTGCTGTTGCGGCCAGTGCCTGGGTACAGAGGAGCTCCCCGTGCTTCTGTTGCCCTGCCTGGACATGGCAGTAGGACTGGCATTTCCCCATTGTGGGAAGGAGCTGAGCAGGCAACCAGGTCTGTCCTGAGCTAAGGCATGAGGACATGAGCCTTGAGGGGAGTGGGAAAAAAGAGACTGGGTTGGGCTCAGGCTCAGCTGTGCTGCCAAGGGAGACTGATCCCAGAGCTCAAGGCCACAGGCCCCCTTGGACAGGCAGAAGGGTCTTTGCCCCGGTTTTTCTAGGCTGGTACCCTTTTACCTCTTGGACTGGGGCTACAGTGGCGCCGTAGCAGAGGCTCCTGGCAGGACAGGACATTGACATTGCTGCTCTGTCCCCACAGGAGGTCATTGACCTGACATGTGAGGACACAAACACAGACCCAACGCTGTTGAGCAGCCTCACCATCATCAACCTGACTGAGGACATGTGCAGCCCTCTCCACTCCACCCTCAGTGCTGCCCAGAACCTCAGAAATGCTGCCCTGAGAGCACACAAATCCAATCCCCAATTCTGCCCCACCACAGAAGAAGAAATGCAGGCAGAGCTGAGCCCTGCGCCAGCATTGCACAGCACTCCTGTGAAGCTGAGTTCCACCATGGTCACAGCAGAAATCATGGAGAACTGCAGCTGCCTTTCTCCTGTCTCAAAGCGCCACAGCTGGAGCTCAGAGGAAGATTACAGCAGTACTGCCTTTAACAGCAATTTGGACTCACAGTCGGACTCAGGCTGCCTTTCCCCATCTCCCCCCAGCCTGAAGAGCAACAGCAGCTGGACAGCTGATGGCCCAGAGGAAGATCCTCCCCAACCCTGCCAGGAAAGGAACCTCCCCCCATGGTTGAGCCCTGCCCCAACCATTCCTATAACACCAGGAAAGGTCTTTGCCCAAAGGTCTTTGCTGGAAGTAAGTGACTTCCCACCACACCAACCAATCCAGCAAGCAACTCCAGCCAAGACTGATGCTGACAGGAAAGCCTGGCTGGACAAACTGCACAATTTCAGCAGGAGTGGAGTCCAGCACCTCTTCCTCCAAGGCATAACACCCAACAGGGAAACACAGCAGGTAAACAGGTTTAGGAGCAGCCCCTGTTTCCCTTGTCCTTTGCCAGGCAGTTGGGGGCTCTGGTTATTGCAGTTCCCTTCACAATGGGCCCCACATCACAGCTGGGCTCCTCTGTGTCGGGGGGAGCTTTCAGTTATTGTCTTGCCTTGTACATAGCAGAAACCTGGGCTCATCCCCATCGGGAAGCTGAGCATGGTGCACACCACCATGGAGGAGAACATCCTGGAGGGCACCTTGTTTTTCCTGAACGAGTTTGTCTCCTGCCAGCACTGTCCCCCCAAAGAAATCATCTGCCACCTGATCAAACAGATGCTGTTGGACACCCAGGAAGAGGAGATCCTGAATGACATCTACACACTGCTGCTGAAGATCCAAATGTATGTGTTCCCATTGTCCCAGGGCCCTGGGGCTGGCTAGGTGCTCCCAGGGGTCTTCCCAGCATAAGGGTTATTCTCTGTGGTGCTCACCCACAGAACAGGGAGTGATTTCCCCTATAACCCAGGATAATCCTCCTGCCAACACAGGCACTCTCCGGGCTCTCTGAGAGTGGGTCAGGGACACAACAGAGCCCCTGGGGACAGAAGAGTGTTTGCCTTGCCCTGAACGGGTGAGGGCAAGGATGGAGATGAGAAGGCAGGGGAGGCACCTGAACAGGTGGGGCTGGAAGTGGCTGGGGAAGGGTGAAGGGGTGCCCTGCCTCCAAGGAGATGGTCAGGCAGTTCAGCACAGCTGTCCTTGCAGGCTCCATCCAGCCAACGTCGCCACAGTGGGATGGGACTGGACACTGGTGAAATTCATCATGGAGGACCAGGTACTTGGCACCCTGTATGTCACATGGGGCTGGGATCATCCAGCACATGCTACCTGAGGGGTGAGCATCACCTAAGTGCTTCCTTGTGGCTGTGCTCTGCTGCAGAGCTGCACAGTCCAACAGTGATTGCCAGCTGAGAATCCCACGTTTATCTACAGTGCTCCCTTAACCCACTGCACAGTTTTAGGCAAGCTGTCCCACTGAAGAAAGCACAGCAACAGATAAACCCTCTCTGGGGCACAGCACTAGTGCAACGCCCCTCAGGGTCTTGCCTGAGCCAGGCAGCTCCTCCTCCAACCAATCCTCAGTATGTACATCAGTCCACTCCCAAGACATCCAGGTTCCCTGGTGTTCCTAAGCCTATGGCCCTACCAGACTCACATGCTCTCCATCTTCCCCCAGGAGAAGCCTCCTGGCTGGCTCCTTTTCCTGCAGTACGTGGTACAGACCCTGGAGGATGACTTCCAGCACAATCTGAAGTCACACCAGCTGCAGAAGTCAATTGCCAAGAAAGTGCTTTCATGTGACTTGTGCTTCAACAATGTCAAGTAAGGGACACCTGCTCCTTGTTCTCTAACCAGAAGCTGAGAGGCAGGGGCTCAGGGAACACTTGTCAGGACTCCAGTTGGACTTTCCAAGAAGCAGACTTGGGAGACAAAGGGAAGTGTTGGGCCAACTATAGGGGCTAGGAAAAGATTTACAAAAGCAAACCACCAGAGATGATGCAAGGGCTTTCCAGTCACAACAGAGTGGGCTTTTCCCAGGGATGAGGTCAGATTTGCATTGCTCAGGACAGGACTGAGAAGGAGACAGTCCTGTAGGCAAGTGTACAAATGAAGAAAGCTCCTCTGTTGAGCTGCTCAGAGCTACTCCCTAACCTGTCCAAGTGGGTGGAATATACTCTTCATTCTCAGGGCCTTTCCTAAAGCTCCAAGTGGATCTAGAGGTCAGAACACAGCAAAACAAAGCTTATCCCAAATAAAATTCTTGTTTCTGTTCCAGGGAAGTGGTCAACTGGTTGGTGGCAGCAGTTACAGGAGTCAGGTTCTCCCAGTCCCGGGAGCAGCTGCAAGAAGCCAGGGCTGAACACTGCTCATCTTCACCAAGGCTGGCCAGCACTCAGACAGACCAGGCTCAGACAGCTTTCTTTGCCCAAAAGTAAGCTCCAGAATTCCAAACTTCCTGCTGGCATTATCATGGACCCAAGTCAGGCAGAAGCCAGAGTCTCTCTCTTGCTGTCAGTTCAGGGAAGCCAGGCTGTACCTGTGACCAGCCTTGCTGGTTCTTTGGGTTAAAGACGTGGTGAGCAAAAGACTCTCACTGGTAGGAAACTGGCTCAGTGTCATCCTCTTGCATGTAGTATAAGGCTGAAGCTCGTGGCCCACAGCTCAGGCAGCCCCATGCTGCTCCAACACTCAGGAAAGCCACCAAGACCTCCTGAGGGTCAATCTGGGAATAAGCTTTGCTTGCAAAAGCATCAGATTCAGCAGCCATCAAACCTGGCCCACTGCATTTCTGTGTCCCTCACTGCCTGGGCTGAAATAGGGGCCATCCCCAAGACTTTGCTTGGCAAGCTGAGGGGCTGGGTCTGCCTGTGCTGACTGTCCCTCTCACCCAGGGCGATGCTCCTGTTCCAGCGGATGTTGTCCATGGCAGTGGAAGTGGACAGAACTCCCACCTGCAGCTCCCGTAAGATTGCAGATGACATATTCCCCTTCATACTGAATATCCCCCTGAGGAGCCAAAGGTGAGACAAGTGTGTGCAAGGCAGCATTTGCCTGTGTGAACCATGGTCTTATTCCCATTTTACATCCAAGTCTGGATGCATAAAGTTCTACAGGGTATAGAAAGACAAGCAAGAGCAAGGCTGTGTCTCCTATGGATACATCACCAGCTGAGCAGGTGATGTGTTGCTGAAAACACACCCAAGTGGTGTGTTGCTGAGAACAGTCAGTTCTCCCACTTGTTAAAGTTGTGACCTTAAAACTGTAGAGAGGGTCTGAAAAGCAGCATTGTGCATCAGCACAGCCAAGCACTGACAAAGACATCACTGATTCCCATGGGCAACCAGGTAGTCAGAAATATGATGCAGTTCCTACAGCTTTGCCTTGACATCCTTTGTTTGCTTCTTTAAAGAAATGCAAATCTGAAGCCAAAGCACAAGGGTATGACTGGCTCTGGTGTAAGCAAGAGACCACTAGGCCCCCAAGCATTTCAAATCCATGTTTCAATGCCCAGCAAGCAGCCCTTCACACCCTTCCAACAGAACTCCATGCACACACCAGGTATAACCAAGCCAAACTGACTCTAACCAAGCTGTCACTCTGCCCAGGACAAATACAGATCTGTCTACCCCTGACCCCACATCACCCTTGTTTGGCTGGGCTCCCTGCAAGTCAGCAGGAATGAGCCATTGCCACACAGGCTGCAGGGTGAAGTGAAGCAGCTGTGTTTGCTTTGGAGACTGTACTCTCATCCAGCTGCTATAGGTCACACCTGAGGATGAAAACAGCCATGGTCAAGCTGCATAACAAAGGTCTCTCACCACATCTGGTGGTCTTCTTTCCATGGCATAGCTGGGTAGCCCCTGCAGTTACTCAGGAGCATGCTGCAACAATTGTTTGTGGTCAGGCTGTGATGTCTCAACCAAAGTCAGTTCCCTTTGTGTTGCAGGGAAGCTTTATTAAATGCCATGGAGAGCCAGCTCCTGCGCTGCAGACTGCTAGAGCTGCTATTCCAGCACAGTTGTGATGTGCCCACAGCTTCATCCATGTCTCTAGACAAGATCCTGTATTTCCTGAGCCACTCCTATCTGCTGCCACAATTCCAGGTATCCAGTCCAACTCCTCCTTTGACTTGTTTTCCTCTGAGAAAACTTCTTAACAACCAAATACTGTCTTCCTGTTCTAGGATGAAACAGCAATGTGGCAAAGGTGGGATGAGATGCTGCAGTACTTGAGTTTGCTGCTGCTGAGTTACCAAAGTGTAAAACTGGGTAAGCAGTGCTTGTTCTGGCCCTAACAGTCTCATCAAGAGGCTGCAGTAGAAGAGACAAATTCCTCTTCTTCCTCCCATCACTCTTGGACTAGTAGCCACTGAATCTTAAAAAGACAGTGTGCCTCCATCCATGATAATGACTACTCCCAGCAGCCAAAGAAGTGATGTTGCATCAATCAGAGCACCCACCTTGGTTTGCCAAGTTGAGCCCCTTCTTTCCCTAAAAGGAAGCACTTCCCAGCACTGGAAAGTACACAAAAGGGTACTTTGTACCCACTCTTGTCTAAGTTGTTGCAGAGTGGGTGGAAGAATAGGGTGGTTTAGAAAGAAAAGCAGAAGTCAAAGGGATCATGTAATATCCCAAGTTGGAAGAGACACAAGAATCATTGAGTTCCACTCCTGGCCCTGCACAGACACCCCATAATCCCACCCTGTGCCTGAGAGAGTTGTCCAAACACTCCTAGAGTTCTGGCAGCCTTGAAGCCATGACCATTCCTTTGGGAGCCTGTTGAGTGCCCAACCATTCAGTGAGGGAAGACCTTTTTCCTAATAGCCAGCCTAAATCTTCCTTGGCACATCTCCAGTCATTCCCTCAGGTCCTGTCACTGTCATATAGAGCACAGATGGGAGCTGCCTCTCCTGAAGCTGTAGACCCCAGTGAGGTCTGATCTATCTCAAGGCTGAACACACCAGGTGACCTCAGCCAGTCATGTGGCTTCTCCTCTAGACCCCTCACCATCTCTAAAACCCTGCTTTGAGCAAGCCAGGACACTTTCAGCACTTAGTAAACTGTGCAGGGAGCACCACCCACAGCAGCAATTCTGACCCCAGGCGAGTGGCACAGTCACAAAACACTGTAAAACTGCGTATTTTGCGAGAAGTCTCTTCCAACTTCAGGTGCTTTAGCCCAGGCTGTCATGAATGAATGCCGACGAATCCATCATCATATATGAAAAGTCTCCCTGAAGCCCTTGACAATCCCTGTTGTTTGGCTCTTTGGAGACTCTTCTGCAGCTGCCAATTTTGCCATTCACACAGAAGACAAGGATTGTACCAGCCTTGCCCCTTCCCCAGTCCCTGGGCTCTCTCCACATGCAGAATGAGCTACATGAGGGGCCAGCTCCTTCTTCCCAAAGTCCTGTGCAGAATCATTGAGGATAACAAGAGGATCAGCCCCTTTTCCAGCACTGCCTGTGGCACACTGGGATCCATCCCAGCAGCTCAGGCAGTCTCTCTGTTCAGGGTGTTGCCTCTCCCAACCAGCATTTTCCCTTGCAGAGCACCTGCGGAGCTCTGTCAGTGACCGGATGGATTTGATTGCTCAGAAGGCCAAGCCCAGGCTCCAGGACAGTGATGATGTCAGCCAGCTGGACATTCAGCTGAAGATGAACGACTTCATCAGCAGAATGCAGAAGACCCTGGGGCAGCCTTTTCCCCGCCAAATCAAGGAGAAATTGTTCATGTTGCAGGAGCTGTTCTGCATTGTCACTGCTGCCTGATGGAGACAACCACTACAGCAAAGGGGACAAAATGTTAAATTCTCAATGTAAAACCCCCCTCACCTCATGCTGCAATCTCAGCATCATGGGAGGTTGGTTTATACAGTGCTTTTGAAAGATGTTTGGTTTACATTGTCTCAGCATTTCCGTTCAAGTTTGCCTCCTTCTGCAGTTTTACAAAGCACTTTGTACACTTTATAAAATAAATTCTTTTCATGTTTGCTAAGACTCTTTCATCTTGGTGCCAGCACTGCCCAAAGGAAGTCCAGAGCTCTGTCAGATCACACCACAAGGCCATGCTTTAACCCCAGCTTTCCAAATCTGTGAGATTCACCCATGTAATCAGAACCACAGCAGCAGTCTGTACTCTCAGTACCTAAACCTGTTCCATGACTTTTAACTTGGCTTACACTCCAGGAGCACAGAGAACACCAGCATTTAGAGCTCAGACTTACCCAGCCCAGGCAAATCATGTGCTCCATCAGCTTTAGTTTAAAGGGCAGCTAAAAACACTACAACAGCACCAAACCACACCTTTCCAGAGGGGCACTGGGCACCTCTAGGGAAACAGCAGCCTAGTTCCCACCCCTGTGCCCACCTCCACAGTACAGGTGGAAACACAGCACACAAACAACAAGAGACAAAATCTAATGTGCATTAATTTGGATTGCTCAAGAAAACATAGACTTCATACTTAGTTTCATTTGCATAAGCGCTAAGACAGAACTGAGCCTGGCTGTAAACCCAGTCTCCAGGGGAGTTTGTGGGCAAATATTTCACCCTAGTGAAGTGCTGCCAGAGCCTTGTCCACCAGAACTTTGACCCCACACTCACTGGACAGCCCCACATTTCTCCCACAGATGCTCTGCCAGCACCAACACACACTGTGGACCTCCATTCCACAAGGAGTTTATTGTCCTGTAACAAACAAAACAAACATACACATTAGGAGACATGAATACAGTCAACAAATAAATTAATGTCAAATGAGAGCCTGATTGCCAAGGTGCAAATGAGTGGTGACAGAACTGCTGGTTTGGGTGGGGGACTTTCACACAACACGTCACTGTCAGTGCTGCTGAAGCTTGAGAGAAAGCAGTGCTACAAAGTGTGCTGCTTCAGAGGGGCCAGCAGCCAGCCACAGAAGCCAACACTGTCTCACCCTCCAGGGAGAATGTTTGGTTTAAAAAGGCAGAAACCCTGGAGATCAATAGTTACCACCTGTTAAGTAACCTCTGTATAATGTCCTGGCAACAGAGAAGCTTCCACTTCCAGATACAAGGCTGCTGCTGGCTGAGGGACTGAACACAGTCGTGAGATCAAGTGCAGACCTGAGGAGACCCATTTGCCACAGCACAGGTGAGGATTACAGAGCAAGGCTGCCTATCATGCTTAAGAGATTAGATGGTAGCCAGGAGTTCCTTCCACTTTTCCTGCAAGCCAGTGTTAGCTGTTTCCAAGAACTGGTTCAGACTAGGTAAAGGATCACATCCAGCTGTATCTTTGCAGAGAGGAATATTTAGCCTTAGCCCTCAGCCCTGCCCTAGCCATGTAGAACACACTTAATGCTAATAAAATACCCTGCCTGAGAAGTGTTTCCAGTGTCTAATACGTTCTACACAATTCTAGGGAAAAAAAAACCACAACAAAAACAAATCAAGCAGCATCTGGAGTGCCAAAGCACCTGCAAATCTGCTGTCTAGAACGCAGGAAATTGATGTTTTGCAGAACAAAGAGAGGAGGACTACTTGGTTCCAGTCTCACCACCTTTGGTTACTTCCACCTTCTTAGAGCAACATGAAGAGTTGGAAGGAATTCTTTTTCATTACTTCCAAACTCCATTAGATTCTGTTTTCTGTCTTTCCAATGAGAACATCTTAGAATGGTCTCTAGTCCCTTTTCCCTTTAAAAAACATTCCCAGAACAAAAATGCATGGTGACACTGAATAGCGAGGGAGTGCCACATTTATACTGACCCACCACATACACCACACCTTCCTTCAGGCAGTTAATAGTCCAGTTTTCAATCCTTGATTGTTCACATCATTTTCTGCTTGATCTCCTGACAAATCAAGTCCTCCTGTGGGTCCTTCAAGACTGAGCAGGACAAGACAACCAGATTTCAGGCGTACAAGCCAGGTGCTCACACACCACATGGAATCCTGTCCCAAAAAAACGTGGCTCAGGGTTTCACTGTGGTGTGGTGTCCTGGGAAGCACATCCAGAGCAACCTGGCAGCCCAAACCAGTACAGTGTAATAGACAGCATAGTTTACATTGGTTTAAGGCAGGTGCAGGAGTTTTTCCAAGATTGGGTTTAGCAGGACAAATGTGACTGTTTCTTTTTCTGAGATGAAGAGCTGGAAAGGGAGACTCTCCTACTTTACTGCAGCACATGGGACAGGGAAACAGAGCCTAAGACACCCTGTAGCCTGCTAAAGACACTGGAAGGCTTCCTCTAGAATCCAGTGGGAGTGAGCACATTCAGATCCCGAGGTTTGATATTGTGGGAACGTGGAGATTGTTTCTTCCCATCTGTGCCTGGAATGTCCATTTTGGGTGGCTTGAAGGTGACTGGATCCTCTGTCATCCTTGTAGCCTGAGCACGCATCAGCTCCATTGGGGATGGCTTTTGGGCACCCTTATAGGACTGAACAGTAAATCCTCCTGATGGAAAAAAAAAATCATAGTAAAAACCAGGAAAACCAGTCAAATCCACTTCCTACTGCTGCCAGGAGTGAGCAGTGTCTAACACTCAGCACCACAGACAGCCTATGCAAATTCCAGCAGCTTCATATCATCTGAAGGGGCTGGCACTTCCAATCCTGTGTAATTGCATTACACATCAGAGAATGAGTAAAAAGCTGCCACCTTCACACCCTGCCCCTCCCACTGCAGCTCACTGCAAGTTATTTCTACTTCCAGATCCTTGGCACAGGTTTTACCCAACTGCTCTATATTTAGGCATAGAAATTATATGACTAACACATTCCCAAGGTGGTCCTGGAGGGTAACAAGGCAAGCAGGGTAAGACTCCAGAAAAAGCCAGCAAGTCTCTTGTGTGACAGTTCCCCCATGCTCTTGGCAAGGCAGATTTTCAAGGACATACCTGCATCACTGGCTGACTTCTGGACAGCTCTGGGTCCAAAAAAGCTCCATCTTTCAGATGACACTCTCTCCCCACCACCTTCCATAGCAAAGTCTGAGCCAGTGATAGAAGTAGAGGATCCCTGACTAAACCAACCTCTAAGGAAAAAAAATAATTGAGACATTTAAAACATGAAAATAAATACTTCAAGTGACCCCACTACGCCAGAAATCTTTCATCTCGTTAAAAGAGGCACTTTAAGAAATCTTAATAGGCTTGTTACCACCCAGGATAAGATATGCATGCTCAAGTTCCACAGGCTTCCAACATTTGGATTTACCCAACAGAAATCCTCATTAGGCTCTCAATTTCACCCTGAACAGTCCCTCACAGGATAAGAAGGTTATTTGTAGCAGCTCCCACCTCAGCAGCCTTAGGAAACCCAAGAAGGCAGAGTACCTGTTTTTATGCCTGGGGGAGGAGTGAGGGGTGCTGCTTGGAGTGGACTGAGCAGAAGAATTCTGTCTGTCATCTTTTGTTGTCTCTCCATTCTGCATTTTTAGGTTCTGTCAGGAGAGGCAAGAGAAACAGAAGCAATAGTTTAAATACTGGACATAAAGAACAACACCCAGTTTTATTGTCCAAACCAGACAATTTTTCTATCACAGGTGGTATCACCACACCTAAAGTTGTATCCAGTATTACAATATCTGCATACATCGCCTTAAGAATATAAGAGTTTTGAAAGTTCACTTCAGGCTACAGGAAGGAACACCAGCACTCATAGGGAGGTTGTGGATACAGCAGAGCCCCTTAGCTACCTGGTAACTGGTCTAAATACCACAATTCCCATTTGTCTCCAGCACTTTTCAGAGCAACAAAGCTTTCAGTCCCACCAGTTCTCTGATGAGGGTGAGATCAGTTCTCACAGAAAGTACAAGGTCAGGAATACCAGATCCTGTGAAGCAATTAGTGTACATCAGGATGGAAACACTGCTCTGGAACAGAGATGAACCTGGCCTCAAAACAAACAGGAACTGGGTGTATGCAAACCATGTTATTACAAGCTGGACAGTACAAACTGAACTTTGAAGAAGTCATTTGAAGGGCAGTTACAGTTCAAACACAAAATACACAGGGTACCTTGTAATGTTTCCTGTAGCTATTCAAGCCTCACTAATGCAATTCATCAATGCACTTACTGAAACTTTGGCCTCGTGAGAGGACACTGGGAGAGTTGACTATTAAACTCCAGCTGCAAAAAATTTTTAAGAGCTCAGTAGCCCAAAGTAACATGTTCATTCAAGACTTTTGTTTTCAGTAAGATGCATCTGGTAACTTCCACAAGGCACAGTTTACAAGTTCTCAGTTGCAGAAATCAACTGCAAGGCATCATTGAAAAGCACAGCAAGAAATTAGATTGTATAGGGTTGTCGCCACTTGGATACAACAGTGAAATGCGACAGATTTCAGAAAAAAAAGAAGTTTCAAAACTACAAAGGCTAATGTTAACTTTAAAATAAAAGTGGGTAAACTTTACTACACAATGAGTTAAAAGCCTTCAGAGGTAGAAGCTTAAGCAGCCTTGGCAACTCCAAAACTAACGTCACTAGGTAAATGTTAAACCAGACATGTCCTGCATAGAGAAATCCAGTGGAAAACAAGCCTTACATGGACTGCCTCAGCCACTCGGTGGTACTTGGTCTCCTCAGTGGTCAGGCCTTTGTGGGGTGTGTAGCCAGCTTCCCTCAGCCCTGCCTGCTGCTCAAAGCGCTGGATGCTCTCCTGAGTCTGCTCTGGAACACATAAGAGCACAAATTCACACAGAAATGCCATCACAAGCAGTTCTAGCAAAGGCAACTCCAGCAACTGAATGCAAACCCTTTTTTTCATCATTCACACATTGCAACAAGCTGAGGCAGAACGATGAAGCTGGTGAGATATTCTGGTTTGACAAATACCCCGAGACACAGGGCTAAGTCAGATGAGCAGTGATTTATCCCAAATTACCAGATATATCACAAATATAACACCTGTAATTAATCCCATCTCACCCCAGACACTGCATCACTCCTACTCACAACTTCATCAGTCTAGGAGGACCCAATAAGTTGGACACTTTAAGTGTACTTTTGCATTCAAGAGAGCCTTGTAGATCATGTTTTAAAGACTCTCAGTGATTTTACATCAGGTAAAATTAGCTATTTCAGCCAGATACAGAGCCAGCCTCTAATACACTGATTTCAGCATCAGTTCTGAAAAACATAAAGACTTTCTCCAAAGCCCAGCATAAGATATTCACTCCCTAGTGCGATGAGGGGGAAAAGTCAAAAGGAATCAGAGCACAAAAAGATCAGTGTAAAAACCCGTTGTCTTCTTTAGAACAGATAACACTTCCCATCTTAAAGTTAATTTCAGAGCCCTGTTATTTGTAGTTGCTGAGAAAAGAGGCAGCATGGACAGATTAACACAGAAATAATTCCTTTCATTGCAAAAGGTCATATCTCTGCACACTTAACTGACCCAATTTTATTTTAAAGCATCATGATTTATGTTTTGCAGTGCTGCAGTTAGCAAGGCAGCTGCTGCTATTAACAACATAAATGCCAGCAAATGCTCCATTAGCACAGCCAGCTCTCCTCACTGAGGAGAGGTTAATGGTAGAGCCCTGTCTGTCTTTCAGAAAAAGCAAGTTAATAAGCAAACAGAGCAGCAGCAGCCTCTGTACTCCAGAAACATGCACTGCAGAGTCCTGTCAGTAAACAACAAACTCTGCACTCCTCCCCCTGGAAACACAGAAGCACCACATGTGGCCTATTCCCCAGTTCCTTGCCTCCTTCTAGAAACATCCTCTGAAAAAAACAAACACAGCTCCAGAGCAGAGCCAGTCTGAATCCAAGAGTTCTCTAGGAATTATGCTGAGGCATCACCAAGCTGGAGCACCCTCAGTGCCCAACCAACACATGAGAGTGTGAGAGGTGAGTTCTTACTTGTGATGAGGGAGTTCATGATGATGTGAGTGGCCTTGGCCTTCACCACAGGCACCTTGTTCACACTTTCTGTGGACGATGAAGGAGTTATGACAGGTTTCACGTTGGCATCCCCTTCCTCATCCTGTGGGGAAGCAGCAGGGGACAGTTTGAGATGGGAAAGTAGCTCAGCACCTGGCCAGGACACATTTCTAACTACACAAGTAAGCCAAGGCCATGCTGCTCTGACAGCCAGCCTTCATCCCATGGGAGAAATCCCTCCACTGTGCTCGCTGCAGCCCAGGAATGTTCAGAACCTTAAAATTCACAGAAATGAACAAGCAGTTTGCATGCAACATTTGAAAACCCACCAGGCTTGGAACAAACAAGTTCTTAGTCCAAGTACAAAAAGGTCAACAGTAAAGAAACCAGAACATCTGTTCTTCTAAATGCAAAGTGGACTTCAAGGTCAACTGGACAAAAGCACCAAGAGCACCTTCCACAAGCTGCAGCTGTTCACAGAATGGCAGTTACAGAGCAGAACCTGTAGTGAACAACTTGTTTTCCCACCTCATTCCTTACATGTTTCTTGCTCAGTGAGTCTGGTGGTCACAGTTCTACCACTGACCATGAAACCCCAGCAAAGAAACAGAAAATACACGCTAGAAAATAAAGTATCTTGTGAAACACTGACTTCCTCCTCCCAAAACAGGAGCTCCCTGACTGAAGAGTTGACTTTTTGTATCAAACCACATCGTTTGGTTGTCTCCCGCAAGAGATTTAAAAACCAAGGAGGTATAAAGTGGGCATCAAGCTCAAAGGGATGCAGTTATATATTCAATTTCAAACTTAGAAAACAGCCTCTAAATTTAAAAGGGCTGATGCTGCACTCAAAGCACAGAATCCCAGAATGGTTTGGGTTGGAAGGGATCTTAAAGATCATCCAGTTCCAATGCCTTGACATGGTTGGGGGGACACTTTCCACTACAGCAGTTTGTTCAGAGCTCCTGCCAACCTGGCCTTGAACACTTCTAGGGATGAGGCAGCCACAGTTTCTCTGTGCAAACTGTGCCAATGCCTCATCACCTTTACTGCAAAGGATTTACATTCAACCTAAACCACCCTTAGGCTCTAGTTTAACAACACCTGGTTGCTGGGGACTTTTTAACCACAAACACGGAGGACACGCTCAGCATAAGCCTGTCCCACCCACACCTCCGTATGCCCAGAGCAAGGCCGAGCAGCAGTGCCTGCGTTCCCAGCCCCTCCCGAGGGTCCTGCTGCGAGGGCAGGAGTGCAGCGCCAGCCAGACGGAAGGGTTCAAGGATGGGGGGAAGCTTGGGAGAAGAGGGATGCCAGGAGAGTGGTGCCAGAGCTGTGGGGTACCAAAGGACATGCCGCGACCAGCCGGGCCCATACCTTAGAGAGCTCCTGGTACTTGCGCTCGGGGATGACCGGCTGCTTCCACAGCACGCTGGCACACAGATCGGCGGGCGGTGGCGTCATGGGCGCCGTATCCTCCAGGGCATCATCATAGCTGAAGGCGCGGCGTGGGACGCCGAGGGGCAGCGACATCCTGCCCGAGGGGGCCCCGCCGCCCGGCTCCAGCGCTGCGAAGAGAGCGCAGCATTCAGCGCTGGAGCCGCCGCGCCCGACGGAGGCTGGCGGGCAGCATATGGGGAACCTTACCGGGAGCGTCGGGCTTCCCAGAGCTCATGGCGGGGGCTCAGCGGGGATCGGTGAGACGCAGCAGGGCCAGGCCCGGAGCGGCCATAGCGGCACCTCCGCCAGCCGCCACAGCCGGACGTTCTTCACAGCTGAGGGGGCGCTCTTATA
>VWYI01010098.1:213828-241389 GCA_013399455.1 Anthoscopus minutus | reverse complement strand
CTTATAGAGGCGCGCTCTCGCGACATGTGGTAACCTCGCAAGGGCACGCTGGGAAGTGTAGTCCGGGAGAAGGAGGGGTTAACCGGAGAGGCGGGGCGAAGGCGGGGCGAAGGCGGGGCGAAGGCGGGGCGAAGGCGGGGCGAAGGCGGGGCGAAGGNCCCAACGCACCCGCGGCTCTGGCGGCGGGGCTGGGGTCGTGTCCTGCCCACATGTCTTGTCCTCCTGCAGACAGAAGGTTGCTGGCTCAGCCCACAGGGCGCTAGGTCCTGCAAAACCAATCCTGGAAGCTGGCAAGCCCATCAGGGAACAGGAGTAGGTGGCAGTCTCACTGAGACACCTTTTCTACAGCTGCTCTTTCCTATCATCAATGAAAGGGTGACCTCTCTGCTGCCCTTCAGGTCCTCGGCAGGGAAGGGATGCCAGCCTGCTCTCCCAAGCAGCACATGGCCCTGCTCCAACTTACGCTGTCTACAGCACAATCAGCAAAAATCCAAGCAATTCCCACACCCAGCCCTGTCACCACAGGGGGTTAAACGTGCCCAATACCAACATGACACAGGAGCTCTCCACGGCAGGACTGCACCAAGCAAGAGCCCACAAACAACACATTCACAAGCAGCTAGAAAGAGTATTTTATTTTAGCAAAGCTAAAGAAATGCTGGCTGCCGCACAGAAAGTGAGCAGAACACACAGTCGGTGCCAAAAGAGTCTTTCATGGATAGTTATAACCATCTCTGCCTAGTGAGGATCCTTCCTCCATCACCAGAGACTTTTTAAGTTTGGAAAATATTCACATCAAGCCTGCACTTGCAGGTAAACTTGAGGAAAAAGAGCAGTCACTGCACTTCCATTTTTTCTGGCTTGAGTGATGCAATGAAATTCTTGTACTCCTCGGGATAGAAATTCTTATAAACATTGATCTTTCTCTTAATCTGCTTGGGAGTATCCTGGTAGTAGTTTTTCTCATCCCGAGCCATTTCCTGTGACAAAGGAGAAGGTAAGTCAGAGAAGCAGCCCCAAGAGCAAACACCAAACCAGCCCACTCACACCACTGTGATCACTGCCTGACTCAGACAGGGAGCTGCCCACAGTTCAAAGCCTTTTTTCCATTAAGAATCAGCTGACTAAAAAACAGGATCCAGAACAGAGAGGATTAGCGGGTCTCATCCTGCTGATAGGAACAACCAGGAGTGAATTACTCCGAGAGCTCCTTGATCTGGAATGTACCTTGTAGTTCTCCCCGTGGTTCTGGATCATGTATCGCACATAATCAATGAGGTCTCGTGAGAGCGTGTTCGACTTCTTCTCAGGAAGGCTGGCCTCCAATTCCATCTCTACACAGAGGGCAGAGGTAGCATGAGGGAGGGGAAGGAAGCAACAACACCTCAGAGGTCCCTAACCTCCCCTCAAGGTTGACTCCAGCCACACAGCTTGGCTGCTGGTGCATGCAGGGAGGTTTCCCAGAACGATGGCGCAGGAAAATGGCCAAGACAAAAGCCTTCTGCTCAGGCTGCAGGCATCGAGACCTGCATTGCAGCTCTTCTCCAGCTCACATATGGAGCAGACACTTCCAGGCCAAGCTGCAGAGTGGGACTGCTGCCCAGCCCACCACTGAAACACCACTGAGGTACCACCTCCATGGCTTCTTGTCACCCTGGACACAAGCACCAGCACATCTTGCAGTGACAAGAGCCCTCTTGAGGCTGCAGGGACAAACACTGGAAAAGACAGGCTCCTCCACAAGGCTGGATAAGAAATAACACCCTTCCCTACCACTGGCACAGCACTGAATGACAAAATAACCCACAGGGTCTTAGGAGAACCCCAAATGCAACACTGACCATTCACCACGTACGGCTTCCGCACTATTTTCTTTCCTGGCTGTTGTCCATCGCTTTCCACTTCCATCCCCTGAATTACAGCAGATAAAAGACAAATGAAGAAAAGCCTATTTGGAAGAATGCTGTGTCCCCACACATTGCTCCCAAAGCTCCAAACTGCTTCTATGTGGCTGTAAGGGGCAAGATAGCCCAGCTGGGTTAAGCAGAGCCTTACTTGTGTCATTAAAATGGCTTGTGGTCGAGGCTGTCAGCTGAGAAGGTGTGTGAATGGAGACAAATGGCAAACAAGGTCATTCCTACTTTTTCCTTGAGTTTCTTGGGGCCACCTTTCACCTGAAAACATTGCCCTCTTATGCAGATGGGCCAGGCTGGCACTGCTGTGCACAAAGACCCTTTCTTTGTTATCAGCAGCAATTTGGCTGCAGCGTTCCCAACCCCACCTGTCTCTGGCAAGTCCCAGGAGACGGACTGGAGCTTTTTATATTTGTTCCAAAGTCCATTATGTCTCCAGAGTGCTGTAGTTCGTTCCCATGCCAGGATCTTGGTGAGATAAGCGTGTATATCATGATAAGAAACGTGCCCACCGCCAGACACTGATCCAGATCCACCTACCGTGTGCTGCGAGGGTACCTCCCCCGCCCCGCTAAGCGGTCCCGGCCAATCCCTTCCTTACCAGCTTCTTCGGGATGGGGACAGCCTTGTTGGGATCCTCGGCCAGGCCCATCTCGGCCAGGTTCTGTGCCACCGACTTGTGCGGGTCCCAGGCATGGCGGATGTGCGAGCTGCGCACGGACAAGGGACATCAGGGCTGTGCGTCCCCATCCCGCGGCGCCGCGCGTTCCCCTCCCCACCGACACGTGCAGCGGCTCCCGGCCGCCCTACCCCAGCCCACGCTCGCCCCGCGCCTCCCGTGTCCCCGGCGCTCACCAGGCGATGCGGGGCGCGGCGCGGCGGCGAGCGCTGCGGTAGAGCCGCTTGCGGTTGAGGTTGTAGGAGTATTTGTGCCGCCGGCTCTTCCCCTTGGCCTTCGGCATGGCGGACACACACGGGCTGGCCACGGGGCTGCCGCGCGCGGCCCGGGGCACCACGGGAAGTGTAGTTCCGAGACAGCCGCGCCGCGCGATAGGTGCGCACGTAGGACTACAACCCCCGGCATACACTGCCACGGAGGCGGTGGCTACGGCAACCGGAAAGGGCCGTTGTTGTCACCTTGGCCATGGCGGCCGGGCCGCCCCCGCCGTTGGAACCCAGTCCGCTGCCCGTGTTCCCTGAGGAGGGATTCGTGGAGAAGTTCCTGCGCAAGACCCGCGAGAACCCCCTGGTGCCCCTCGGTGAGGGTGGGGCGGGGGGTGGCGGGATGGAGGCTGAGTGAGGGACGCGGGCCGGGGCGATGGTCGCCGGTGAGGAGCCGGTCCCTCAGCCCCGGGCCGGCTGCCCCCCGGGGAAGGCGCGGCTCGGGTTTGGGAGTGCGATGGAACCGGCCCGCAGCGCTCAGGCCCGGAGGAAGCCGCGCCTCACAGCCGCCCTCCTTCCCTGCAGGCTGCCTGTGCACCGTCGGTGTCCTGGCCTACGGAATGATTTGCTTTAAGAAGGGAAATACTCGGCGCTCCCAGCTGATGATGCGGGCGCGTGTCGTGGCCCAGGGCGTCACCATCGCTGCTCTGGTGGGGGGCATGGTGGCCACGACTGTCAAATCCCGACAGTGACATCGGACAAGAACGGCCACGGGTGGGCGTCTACCAGCAGCCCCGGCCGACGGGGTGGATCCTGGCTGCAGACGGAGTTTTATGAGACCCCTGTCATGTCTCGGAGGACCCACTTCTGGAGCACTGGAAATGGGGTGAATACACTCTATAATTAACATGAAATTTGAGCCGTGGTATTTTCTCTGTTTCCCTCAAGAGCTCACCCTCCCGCAGCATGAGGCTGTGTGTCACTAAGGCTCGCCACCCCTGTAAGACTTCTTGTCCCTGCCTGATGCTGTCACAGACTGATAAAATTGTGTCTTCTTGGTCGTGGTCCAAGGTGTGGTTGTAGTCAGGCAGTGACTAGTTTATGAGTTGATCATGAGGAAGGAACTGCTGCTTATGGCTTGGTCCTGGCAGGACAGAGTCCCTAGGCAGCAGGGAGAGGCAGTTTGGGAGGTTGTGTGACCTGTTCAATTAAAACTGGTGAGTAATAAAGTGAAATGCAGCAAGATACTGACTGATACTGGATTGCAGAGCGCTGAGAAGCCACAACAGTAAACAGTGCAGGGAGAAAAGGGAGTGGGCATGGCTGTCTTGAAGCTGTGGTGATGTAAGAAACAAGACATGAAACTGTGAAAACAAGCAGGGAGCTTGCATTTCTGAAATGGGGTCTGGCTGTATTCTCTGGGATGTGCTGCTGCTTTGGCTGTTCCTGCTGGGGAGTCAGCAACACCTTCTTCCCCAAGGGACCTGCACTGCCTGTGACCCAAGAAACATGGTCCCACTGTTGGTTTTGGATCATACCAGGGGGTTTGGTGATCCACAAGGCTTCGCTCTCCCATGCCAGGGCTGGGAACACAGTCTCTGTTCATTGCACTTTGGCTGAAGCAGCTTGTACCTGCAGAGGAGGGGGCACTGACACCTCGGCCTGTGCTGAAACACCTCACCAAGCAGCCTGGGCTGTTTCCAGGTGTTGTACTGTGAGTTGGTGCCTGTGCCCTGAGTCCTTATAAGGGGGGGCCTAGGGGTAAACCCTCTATCCGCAAACAAGCACATGGATGGTCCTGTCCAGGGAATTGTGATGGTGGGCCTTGGCAAGGAGGGAGGGAGGGAAGGCTTTTGCTCACCAGAGCTGACCTCTGAGACATGAGTGGGCAACAAGCTATTGCCAGTGCTGAGCAGGGCAAGCTCCACCTCCACACTGGGGAGCCCAGGGCCCGTCTTCCCTCTCTGGCTGCATGTGCAGGACATCTTTCCCAGAGGAAACTGCTTTTGGCTGCCTCACCGGCACTTCCAGCCCAGCCAGCTTGGGGCAGGGGGTGTGAGGAACAGCAGGTGGGCAGATCCATGAGCACAATCCCTTGGCAGGTGGAGAAGGGCGCAGTGGACAGGGGAGCAGCACAGCCTGTTTCGACAAGCCAGAGTTTGCAGCTCCTTGGGGACAGAGCTAAGCCCTGGGTCCTGCTGCCACTGCTTTGGCCCCATCCAAGCACAAATCCTCTGGCCTTCCCCTCAGTCCAATTCTTTCCTGTACGATGTTTCTCCTCCAGCCCCATCCTTCCCACAGGAGACTGTGGTTTCTCCTAAACACAGTGTGCATCCCTAGTGTGCAGAAAGACGACAGTGCCCTGTAGGATTGGAGATGTCTGTTTATTGTAACAGGTAATTTGGACAGTCACAGATACCAAAGCCGAGGGGATGTAGAACAGCTGTGGGCATGGCTCCCTGAGAGCTGCCCCGGCCTGACACGGAGCACATGGCAGCTGGGGGATCCAGGGGCCCAGCTGCCTGCAGGGGCTGGAGGGACAGAGCACAGGGGGTCACATGCCCCCCACAAGTAGCCAGGGGTGCTTCCTGCTGCTCTGCAACAAAAGACTGAGGCAGGCAGCTGAGTCCCCAGGTGTCCTGCAGCACAGCAGAGCTGCCTACACATGCTGGAGCTCGAGGTGGGGCAGGCAGGAACGATCAGCCCTATGGGCAGGGGGCACAGTCCCAACACACACCAATTCCCTACACACCCATTTACCTTCCCAGCCCACCGGTGATCATGCCCCAGAGCCATGGGTGCCCAGGCATCCCCCACAGCTGCAGCAGCAGGACTGGTGACATTCTGGCCCTGGAGCTACAGCTGCAGGGCAGAAGAGCTCTGCACACTTGATTTCCAGCTGAGCAGGGCTCTGCAGAGGGGCTCAAGTGAATGTTTTGTGGGCTCTGCTCTAAGTTCCCCCAAGCTGCTGCAAGCCCTTCCCAAGCCCTCAACAGGCCAGACCCAGGGCACCAGCTCAAGGCTGTTCCCCTCCTGCTACCTGGGAGCTGTGCAGGTTCCCAGGACTGGTGCCATCCCTGCTAAGCAGAGGATAGAAAGTTGGAGCAGGGAGCAGGACTGAGGCATCTCCCTACAATGCCTTAGGTGGGCAAATCCAGGGGGGCAGAGCAACTGCAGACAGATGTGCAAGTTGTTTTCAGGGACTCCACAAGGCCCAGCACCAGAACTCTGCCCAACCCTGCTCTGGGCCCCTGGGTGAGGAAGCTGGGGGGCTTGACCTGCCCCACAACAGCTGGACCTTCCTACCTCCTTCCCTGCAACTACACAGCTTCCATCTCCCATTCTGCTAGCAAGGGAAGGAGCAGAGCAAAGCCAAGGGTCCCCCAAAGCCTGGCATTCCACATTTCCACCTGCTGGTGTTCATGGGGGAAGGACAAGAAACATCCTGCCTCCATAGTCCCTTCCCAGTGAGCCACACCACTGTGCTGCCAGCACTGCAGGATGGATGGGACATGGACACTGGAACCCCACCAATGTTTTGGGGCATAGCCAAGCTGGGTAGAGTTCTGATGGGTTTGGGGCAGCTGCTGGCAGTCCAGGACCAACCAATGTACTCACATTCCTCAGTCCCTGCCAGTCTGGCACTGCCATGCTGCAGCCATGCTCCCACCAGTGTGGAGCCAAGCCATGGCTGTTTCTCCACCCTCCAAACCCTGCTCCAGCTCTGCTTGAAATCCCATGGGAAAGACAGACAGCAGCCCGGGATCCCATTGGGGGATCCCTGCCTCATGGCTAGGACTGAGGCCTGGACATGGGGCTGCCAGGACAGCTGCAGGCAGGTTTATTCCCAGCACATGGATGAAGTGGGGAATGCAGGATTGGATATTCCCTGCTCATTTAGCCAGGCCCTCAGACAACCTCCTGAAGAGCCTGGGCTGGGGCTTCCCCACTAACTCAGCTCTGCCACCCAGTGCCGCTTCCCGGGGAAATGCCACAGTGATTTATAAATAAGTGTAAAAAGAGACCAATGCACCTTTTAAGCAAAGGAAAACCATGGGGAGAGTTATACAACCAGTGACTCGAGCACAGCCGAGGTGCAGATCAGGGAGCAGGCAGCAGGAGGCCCTTCCTGAAGCTGCCCGGCTGAGTGAGCCCAGCCATGCCCGCTGTGCTCCCGGCTGTGCCAGGCACAGCTAACGGGACAGGGGCGTCTGTTTGAGGGAGATGAGCACCGAGCGCATCCGTGAGACATCCTTGCTCTGCTTGCTGCTCTTGGGGTTAAAATCACACAGCTGGGCCACCTTCTCCCACTCAGAGCCTGGGGTCTCCTCCTTGGACTCCTTCAGGAATGCTTCCTCCGAGGCCCTGCAAAGACATTGAGGGTTGTCACTGGCAGACCCCTTACCAAGGAGACTCTTCCTTCTGTCTTAAGAACCCTTGTGTCCCTGCTTCCTGTCCCTTTATGCCAGCTGATGAGCTCAGTGTCCTCTAGGACCCAGAGACATGCAGTGCTCATGTCTGCCTTTGGCTGCACTCACCCAAAACATCATTCATCCAGGGATGTAGGAGTATCTGCCCGCTCCCAAGACTTCAACCCCCAGACCCATCCCCAAAAAGGTGTAAGAGCCCACAGCTTTGCATCTTCAACAAGTTCCTACAGAGGCATTTCCAGGTGCTCCACTCATCTCCTAAAACTCCACCATTTGGACACACTCAGCTGCATCATCCTCCCTCTGGTACCAAACCAGAGCCCAGTACCTCCCAGCATCCCCCTTCCCTTTGGTGGGGCAGGCAGTGCTGGGGCTGGGACCCCCAGAGCCTGTGGAGCAGGATATGGTCTGTAAGAGGCACATACACGTAGCCAATGACATCGGCGTCCGGCTGCTGGTAAAAGGCTTTGTCAGCGATCCTAGCCCCAGGCACAGAGAGAGAGAGAACGGAGCGGAGCGACAGGGAGGCAGAGGGGTTAGAAAGAGAGAACAGAGGGGGTTAGTCCTCCCAAAGAGTGACCCACACACTGCAGCACACCAGGAGAACCTGGAGCCCAACCCTGCCCCCCTGTGAGCCCCATGCAGGGGCAGGAGGCACCAAGATCCAAGGATGATCCTAGTGTGGCTCCAGCCATAGTGGCTCTGGACAGCCACAGGAGCCACTCCCACCTGGGGTCTCTCCCCTTGCTTGGCAAGGCTCTGTCCCTGCAGGGCTGGGCCCCACTGTGGGGAAAGAGGCCCTTAAACATCCCAGGAAGGCAGACAGTCCTCTTGGCCACGCTGACCTCGACATACCTGTTGTTTGCTCGGTTCTTCTCCATCTGCTCATTCTGACGCAGGTTCCACTCCTCCAGGTCCTTCTTGGCCTTCTCACGCCATTCCTGCTCAGTCACCTTCGATGCCGCATCTAAGGCCCGAGTGAGACAGAGCCCATCAGCCACACTGGCACCTCCTGGGTGTGCTGGGCAGCCCCTCAGCACGCAGAACAGCTGCAGTCCCTCAGACCTGTCCCAGTCCCCACTAATACTGGCCAAAAGGCACCACTGCCCTAAGGACAGCAGATTTTTGGCAGGGGCGTGAGACATCTCTTTGGATGCAGAAGGATCACCAAGAGGTGAGGGACCCTAAGGGCCCTGACTGCCATGTAATAGGGTGCCACAAGCACAGGGGGCTACACGTGGCCTTGGGTCTTACCCAGCTCTTCCAGGCGCTTCTTCTGCTCCTCTCTCCACTTGCGGATGCTCTCAGGTTCCTGGGTCAGCCGGTCAGCCTTGGCTATGGCTGCATAGGCATCCGTGGGGCCATTGGACTCCTACAGGACACGAGCACCTCACCATCAGCACCAGTGTTTCCAAAGCCCAGCCCAGCCACCTCCAAGGGCTGGCAGCAGTCAGGACTCCACACTCCCAGCACTAACAAGCCAAGATATCAGGTAGCTTGGGACATGTGAGACATAGCTCCCAAAGTGCTGCTCAAGCTGCTGTCCCAGCCTCAGGCTCTCTCACCTAAAGCCTTCCCAGCGTTTCCCTCCTTGACTTGCAGCTTGCTGCCACTGCAGCTCTTGTATCTTCCAGGCAGCCCCACTGCAGAGGGCAGACACTGGCCTTTGAACTGCTCCCCAGAGATTCCCTGGCCCTCACTGGGGCCCCAGGCAGCTCCAGGACTGAGCTGCTTCCTTTGCATCTGAGCTGAGGGCCTCATCAGGCCCGGCACCTCCCCTAACACCTTCCACTGGCCAGATGCCCAGTATGACACAAAGCTCAGCAATGGGATTACAGCTTTCTTTCAAGATCCTCAATCTAATTAAGTCTGTCCCATTCCTAATGCAATTATCATCCTGCAAACCAAGCATGGGCAGTGCATATGCCCCACTGCTGGGCACCAGGTGGGGTGAAGGGCTTGTCAGATGCTTGCACTGTTGAGAGCAGAATTGTCAGGCTCCCAAAAGGATCTGAGACCCAGGTGGGTTCCCCCGAAAGCCCCTGGTCATGGGGCAAGTAGTTTTCAAGGGAGGTCCAAGTCCCATGGCAGCCCTATTCTGGCTCTGGCCTCTGTCAGGAGATGCTCCTGCCTGCCCCAGAGGCCTCCAGAAACTACCTAGGCTGGAGAGAGGGGACTTCTGTGGGGAATGGACGATTTGTCACCTGCTCTTAGGGCTCAGGCACTCCTTCATGTCACAAGCCACCTGCAAACAGATGTGGGGCAGGTCATGGCAGGTGGGACACATCTTCTCTTCAAAAAGAATGGAGCAGCCAGGACTCCCACAGGAGACCCAGACCTTTCCAGGAGCACCGTAGCTGTTCTGCAGCTGGATAGCAAACTCCAGTCAATTTTTGGGGCAGAGCAGCAGAATGCTGGCCCCACACCCACCCAATCTCCCTTAGCAGCCCTGGGCCAGCAAAGCCCTCTCTCACCTGAAAGACATCTCCATTGACAGTGGCTCCTCCATTCTGGAAACCTGCTCGAGAAAAAGGAAGAAAGGAAAAACACAACTATGGCATCTGCACGTGATCCCAGAGGGGCTGGTGTTCATGAAACTACATCAGATCAGTTCCTGGGAGTTTGTCTGTGCCTTTTTCAGCCCAGCACACCTATGCACAACACCCCCACAGTGTCCTGTCCTTGGTGGGATTCAGTGAGCACCTTTCACTCTCCCACACAAACTTCTGCAGGCATTTACATCTTTATGGTGTTTTCGCTAGTGTTTAATCTTATCTAAAGATTAGGGAAACTGCTCCAGCACAAGACCAACACAAGCTGCTGCTCTGACTGCAGAAACACAACCTGACTAACCCCAACCTACAGAGGCTGCTGATGGACACAGCTGATCCAAGAGCTGCTGGCTACGTGCCAATGCAACTCTCCAGGGGCACAGCCCATGGAAACACTCCTTGTGCTCCACCAGGACAGGAGGGCATGCCTGCAGGCTGAGGCCCTTGGGAGTCCACTTGGGATGAGCTGCAAGGTCAGGGTTGGTAATGAGGCACCCATCTGCCCCCACAGCCCCAAAGAGCTGCACAACTGGGTCACAAAGCCAGCCTAGGCAGGGAAAGAAGAGGCTTTGAAGGAGTCACACTCCAGGCCCTGAGCTTTCCCCAGTGACCACAGGGCTTCTCCTGGCTAGCCACTGTGTCTGAGGCACAGACACAGTGCAGCTCAGGCCAGCACTGTCCCCAAAGTGCTCACCCCCACGACTACACCCAGCTCCAGCCTGTCTGACTGCATTTATCACTGTGGCTGTAAACACCTCTCCAGGCCGAGATCTGCCTCCATGACCCTTGTGTGCAGAGCTCTGAAACCACTGCTCCACAGCCTGCATGAGGAGACCCTGGGGGGCTGGGTTAGGGGAAGGAGTCAGAGCCCTGTGCCAAGAGTACCCCTATGTCCATACAGACAGCAGACACCAAAGCCCCTACAGACTGGAGGCAAGAGATCAGAATTAGCACATTCTGCCTGCAGGGCCTGGGAAAACAACATTCCCAATGGCAGTATCTTCCATTTTGCATCCCAAAGGGCTCTCCTGTCACTGGGGACAGTGACAAGGCTGTCATTGCTCCTCAGTGCCGCCTGGTTGCCTTTTACACTGCCATAGCTGGGAGCACTGAAATATGGAGTCGGGAGTCCATCCAAACCAGGAAACCCAGTCTGAGCACAAGGGGTAGAAATCACCCCATAGCTGGCACATCCCAGCTCAGGATTCACCCCACATCCCCGAGGTTTCAAAAGCCCTTTCGGCACGACCACAGGCCCAGACAACCCTTGTCAGGATGCCAGCCTGACCCATAAGGTCACCTCGCCACTGGCCCGTGAAGTGCAGCATAGACCCCATCACCCACGGGGGATGCTGTGCGTTCCCCGGGAACCCCAGCCCCGCGTGGATGCGGCCTGGAGGACCCTTCCCTGCCTTCGGGGCAAAAGGGGGCACAGCCCCCCGTTACCCCACGAGGTCGGGAGCCCGCCCATACCCAGCGGGAGCGCAGCTGGGCGGCCCTCGCGGGCGTGCTCACCCTGTTCCGGAGGGGCCGCCTGCCCGCCCGGGGCGCCGCCCGCCTCGCCGTCGGTCGGCCCGAAGCCCTCATCGTTCTCGATGCCCGCGATCTCGCTCTCCTGCTGGGCCAGAAAGGCGGCGGCCGGGTCCTCCTCGGCGCCAGCGCCCTCAGATGAGGAAAAGAAGCCGAAGTCGTCGGCCATGACCGGCCCGCCCGCGCCGCTCCCGGTCCGGCTGCGCGGNCGGGGAGCTGGGACTGCCTGCCTGCCTCCGCCGGGGCTCGAGTGGCCGCGGTCGCCCCGCGCCGACCCCTCACGCGGGCGCTCGTAGCTGCGGGTGGGAGCGGGGCCCCCTCACAACCTCCTCCATCTTAGCGGCCGCCGCCATCTTGGGCCCGGCGCACGGGCGGCCCAGCGGGACGAGGGGTGCCGGGCGGGACCCACCCGGCGGGACCGGAGGTAGTGGGCAGGACCCACCCGACGGGACCAGAGGTAGTGGTCAGGACCCACCCGACGGGACCAGAGGTGCCCAGGCTAGACCCTGTCGGTGTCCGGCAGCCCCCGCGGTGACGGGAACACAGCCAGCTCCCGGGGGTCTTCGGCTCATATCACCCTCCTTGAGCTCAGGCCCCACTGCCACAGCAACAGGCTGCCCCCTCATCCCGCGGCCTGTTCCGGGAACACCCGAGCAGCCCTTGGCACGCTTCGGAACTCCTCGTGTGTTTGCCGGGAACAACCGAGTTGTGCTCGGCACACTTCGGATCTTTACGTGCACCCGCCGGGGACACCCGAGAGCGGCCACCGCCGCCGATGGGATTCGGGCATCTCCGGACAGGGCCTCGAGCACTTCGGTGTTGTCCGGAATGCGGCCCAGCAGTTCCGGCGGCGGCCGATAAACAGCCATTGGCCGCGCCGCGCGGGGCAGGGCTGGAAGTGTGGGCGGGCAGCGTCACTTCCGGTGAGTGACGGAGCTGCGGGTCAGAGGCGGCGGCAAAATGGCGGCGCCTGAGGAACGGGAGCTGACGGCGGAACAGACCGAGAAGCTGCTGCAGTTCCAGGTGTCGCGTCACGGGGGGCCCGTGCCGGCAGGCGGGAGCGGGGGAGGCGGTGCATGGACACGGAACGGGCTAAGCTGGGCCCACCCCACCGGCGCTGGGGGGTACGGGGTTCACAGAGCCGGATAGGCCCGTCTTGGAGCGGGGTGTCGGGTTGGGCCTGAGGGCACGGTGAGAGGAGAGACACCTGTGGTCCCAGTACTGGTAGGGGTGAGCGATACTTCTGTGCCCCTAATACTTCGTCGTGGCGATGTTCTGTCATAGCAAATTGGGGAGGCAAGAGGTGGCTGCTGAGTAAAACTCCGTGCAGGAAAAACTCCTTGGTAAGTCCCGGCCATTTTAATTACTGTGAAAATTTTCCTTGTCGTAGTTGGAGAGCCTTTCCTGGCACCGAGGGAGAGTTATCCAGTGGCTTTCTGTGGAACACGGTTCCTGCCCCTCACGATTGGGTAACGCCGCTGGAGACTGTAATGATCTAATCTGTGTCTGCTACACAACACAGGCAGGGTCGCTTAACCTTTGGTTTGCGAGGCCTGGGGCTGTGTAGCAGATGAACGATCATAAACACAATCTGAAGATGTGGTTTATTGGGGAGAAAACAGTGCTGAGCAGCTGAAATACTTAGGGTTGCTCAGTAATGAGTAATTAAATGTGCTGAGCAGTGAAAATTACCCTCAGATGTCTTGGCTTTGTTTCTGAGCTGTAGGACATCATGTGACGTCCCTTGGACTGCAATTCTTTTACAAATACTTTCAAGAGTGTTCTGTCTGCTTTTGTTGCTTTGCATTATTTTAAGACTGTGCATTGGAAGTTTGGTGTGATGTAGCTGTAGATTTAAAGGGACTCCAGAGCCATCTGGCCCTGCCTTCCCCAGGTGTGACAGTGCAGGTGTTCATCATTCCGCACATTGACTTCCCAAGCCTTTACCTGATTCACAGCCCTCTGAGTTAATGTGCTGAGGTGTTTTCCCATGACTGGACCTATGAGGAAACTTGCTTTACAGATGTCCCCTCTAAGTCTCCTACGAATTGAGCTGTGTGGGCAGTCAAATTAAATGCAGACTAAAGGCACAGAGCAGTGTTAGCCACTGCTGTCCCTGTGCTGCCTGGTGAGTAGGTGAGAGTTTTGTGCATATAAATGCAAGAGGTCCCATTCTCTTCTTGTGAGATATCCTGGTTCTTGTTCATCTGCTTAGTCTGGATGGGTAGGAGCAGCTGCCCTCACCACTACCTTCAAACCCTGTGGGCAGCTGTGAATTGAAATAATCCTGTTTCCCTGTGCTACCTGGTGTCATGGACGGAGGGCTGCCAGGGAGCTAGGAGGCAGAACGATACATTGATGCTTTAATCCAGCTTCCTGTCAAGCCCTGGTTTGAGGCACAGGGAAACACTCCTCAGGTTGTGAAGGGGAGAACTTTTTTTCAGTTAGACGACTGCTGTGCAGAGCCAGATGTGAAACCTGTGGTCCAGAAGGCTTGGATACCAGCCAGAAACCACTGTCTTCTGGGTTGCGCTGGATCAGCCTTCTTCAGGGCTAATGACAGACTCCACTGGTGATTCCTTCTCCTCTGATACATCACACCTGGCTGAGAGGGCTCAGGTGTGAGTCCTGCTGCTTCCTCGAAAGTAAATCAGTCCACCTGGGAGACTTTTTTCTGGGACTCCGAATAGGAAGAAGGTGCTGTTTGGAGAGATTAACTAAGTCTCATTAAAATAATTTGTACATTGCTGCAAGTCAGCTTGGAAAGCCTTCAGAGATGCCCGCAGACTTTGCAGGGAACACTTCAGTGTTTTCAAGGATAACTTCACACTTTGTGATGTGCCATCCTAAGTAGGCTGTACAGCATTCCATGGTGACAGAGCACTGAACTTCCACAAAAGGTTTTATCCCACTGCAGTGTAAATAGAGCAAACTGGGAAAGAATGCAGGATGACAAAAGATGAGGTAAGGAATAGTAGAACAGCATCAGTTAAATAGAGAGCCAGAGGGAGGCATTGAGCAGGGACCATTACTCACTTAGCAAACAACTTTTTGGGGTGAAGTTGCTGTTGCCCTAAACTGTTTATCCTAATTCTGCTGGAGAGTGCACCTTTCCAGGCAGAGGTGAATGTGCTGTCCCGGCCCGGGCTGTTGGGCACAGTTCTGTGTTGGTGCCTGCTCTGCATTAATTCCACTGATGCTTGTGTGGTGGGTTCTGTAGTGCTCATACAAACAGCTTTGCTGGCAGAATGCTGAAACCAGCAGCTTCCTTCTTGTGGGCAGGGTTGGAACAGGGCAGCTATCTGCACCATGCTGGGGCAGGTGAGTAAAGGGACAAAAAACCACAGTAGTGAAAACTGGGATAAACTTGAAATGAAAGCAACAAAGCCTCTTGCATGCTTTCAGCATCCCATTTACTGCCAGAGAGCTGGCTGATAATGTAAGGAAATAAAAGCATCTAAGTTTTTCATCTGTCAAGACCTCGCTGTCCTGACATTTGGAGAGAGGAGTTTGATGTGAACAGTTTAAGAAAGCTGTGGAGATATGATTCATTTGGGAGATGTAAGAAACAGCAGAGCAGCTTTTGTAGGTTATTGATCTGTTGTGCCCATTACACTTGCGCTGATGTCTGATATTGTAATATGCTAATGTAAAGTAATGGAGTGTTACTTGCAAAAGGGCTGGCACTCATGATATCATCTCTGACTTTGGCTGGGGAAAACAGAATGCTCAAGGCTGGGTATGGCTCTGATTTAGGGGAAGGAGGAAACATGAAACTCCAGGCAGCTTTCCCACTCAGTGTATTGATCAAAACCCTCAGAAAGTCATTTGCTGTAATATGCAATGAGAAACTATTGGTTAAGGCTTTTTTCCAGTTAGAACTCAGATGTTCTTTACCCTTGGAAAGTAATTCTCTGGAATTTGGCAGTGGGTTGGGAAGTAAGAGCAGTGCCAGTTAGTCCTCTGGATTTGCATCTCTTGTGCTGTGTTTCAACATCAGAGCGTATCTGCAGAGGCTACAGTTTCGTAAGTCCAGTTTACAACCTTTGTCCACTCAGGGATATTCCTTCTGCTTTTGAAGCATGAAATTGTACTTTCCACTGCTTCGGTATTGAGAAGATTCTGAGCAGTCTCAAAGGTGAGAGATACAAGTAATTACCTCCAGCAAAAGCTTCATTATGCTTTACAATAACACTCTTGCTTTGTGTGGTGGTTGAGAAGGCACTATTGAACTTTCACGGCATTTGTGGAATTTAATATTTTGTTTTTGAAATATTAGCCGCTGTGTTGATATTTGAAGGTTTGAGAGTGCTGGTTTAATGGGACTAATTTTAACTACTTACTATGTCTGTAAGATACATGCTTTTAAAGGCAGCTAATATGAGACCACAGTGAGCAGGATCTGAGCAGCAAGGTTTGAAGATGCTGCTTATTCTCTTAGCCCTGATGATACTAAGAATGTGCTCGCTTGCCATGTACATAAATTTGCCTGTGAACAAAGTTCACCAGAGATGCTGTGAGTGAGGCAGTGGAAATGATGTGGTGTTTCAAGTCTCTGATCTGTTTCCATAACTTGGTGAAGCCGGGGCTGTAGGAATGTCGTGGGGGTGATAATGACCAGTATCGGTGTCTGCCAGCAGGAGTTGTCTGAAGTGGCAGTTCAACTGTGGTCCTGCCATTCCTGACATCAGGTGTGGGTCATTCTGAACCCTGGTGTGTCTCCCAGAACCATCGTGGAGCTGTGGTGTATCCACTGGAGCACGTCCGAGTAACAGCCAACAAGGTGTTGAGCTTTAAAAGCTGCCTTTGCTGGGCAATTTTTTCCTGCAGTGTTTAATTGTGAAGCCTCATTGATCAGATGAGTGGCAGGAGTGCTCAGCACTGTGCTGCTTGAAGTGGCATTGACACTTCCGGCTTGAGTTGAGAGCAGCTGAATTAAGATGCTAAGGGAGAAAAAAACAAACAAGGAAATTCACCTCCCTGGAGAGCCTGTGTAAAAGACTGAGACGTGACTAGAGATGCCTGTCACTGTGGTGGTGGTGAAGAAAGGAAAAGTTGGCTGGCTTTAGTGTCTCTGTGGAACTCAGAAGGTTTTGCAAATGCTACAGTAATTCAGTGCTCATTACATGCTTGTTGATAGCTCTGCTGCTTTCTGACCTAAAACTGCAGAAGAATTTTGCATAATTTAAAAAGGAGGGAATGCTTGGTGATGTTCTTAGTGCTCACAGATAATCCAGGCATGTAGAGGCAAAGGTGTAAATTCATTTCTAAATCTTGTAAACTTTGTAATCACCAGCAGAATTTCCAGGATGCTGAGAAATGGTGATCAGAAGACTTTCAAGGCTCTGGAATAAACATATTGTGACTCTGCTGTAAAATCAATTAATTGAGTAGATTGCAGATGCCTTTAATGCTGTCCTTTTAAAATGACAATGAAGTTCCTGCTTCAGGTTAAAAAAATAGTCAGAATGCAAAATAAAATGAATAAAAAATAAATGCAAACCCTAAATTTTACTATATGAAGCACATCTTTAAAGAGAGATAGCTAAACTAGAATAATAAATGATGAAACGGAGTGATAATCAAAGGTATTCTAGCAGCAAAAGCTGAGTTCACCGTGCTTTATTTCTATGAAATCCAATTTTGAAGTGCTTTTTTTCTGAGCTTCTTCAGTCACAATGCTTTGAACAGTCTGATTGGTTCTGTGCAGCAGAATGATACAATGATTTTTGCCCAGTAGATTGGAGAGAAGATGGTGATCTGGAGACACTGTGAGGAAGAAGCCAAGAAATGCTCAAGAGTTTGAACTGAGCCCAGAGATTGAATAGGGCATTTGTCCACAGTGTTTGTTACTCAGGGTGGAAATGGCATGTGGAATGTATGAAGGGGGGCAGGGAGGGGAATAGATGCACCATCCTTCTCCAGTAAAAAAACCCAAAACAAACCAACAATTCAGTGCATTCTTAAATGCTCAGCCTGTCAGGAGTGCATCAGGGACTTTTCAAGGAAGCAAGGAAAACGTCTGCTCAGACCAAAGCAAGTGCAGTGGGGAGAGATGCTTCTGTGGCACAGTGACAGGGATGTTCCCTTCAAAAAACATTTGTCTCTGTTCAGGAGATATTGATGTGGCTTCCTGTAATAACAGACACAATGGTTTGCTCTCCTGTGCAGAAATTCTGATTGGCACAGGGTTAAAATACATCCAGTGGCTTTGAGGTTTGCCAGTGTGTTTGGACTGTTTTCTTTGTTGGGCTCTGTGTTGGACTGTTCCTGATTTTTTTACTACACTGTTTACTTTTTTTACTTCCCCTGTGATGCTGGGAACATCACCTTCAGTAATACCTGGCTTGTTTTGGTTTTAGTTTCTGTTTATGCTGGCAGTGAGTGGAGTAACAGTCATCTTGAGTTTTCAGAAATGCTTTGTCTGAATTTTGAGTTCGAGGTGGTGTTTGAGGGCATTGGCGTGGCACATCTTTTCAGAGTGAAGCCTGTGGGCAGTATTGTGTTTAAACCATTGACTGTACTGAGTGCTGTTGTAGTGACAGACCTTGGGCACACTGAGGGTTGGCTGGTGCTGGGAGAGTGCAAAGGCCTGTTTGAGGCCTCCTGTGTGTTTACAGATTTGGGTTGGCTCAGGTCACTGTGCTCTTAAACTCAGAGCAGAGCACTTACAAACTGAGCATTGTGATAATGTGTTGTGGTAACTCCCATCATGTGCTCATGCCTGGTTAAGAGCAGTGAAAATGCAACACTTCCTGCCATTCATCTGCTTTTATTCTCCTTCTTTAGGACTTGACTGGCATAGAGTCTATGGACCAATGTCGCCACACACTGGAGCAGCACAACTGGAACATAGAGGTACCAATGAAAATGAGATTTGTAGCAGTTTCCAAGTAACTGGATTAAATTCAGCCCTCTGTGGGAAGAGGGGGCCCTACCATTAAAATTAATCTGTCCACCCCTGGATTTACCCAAGTAGCTCTTTAGAGCTGTATCTCCACACATCTGGAGAGCTGGTTTCAGCCAGACACAGCAGAGTCATTGTGGCTGTGAACAATCCCTTGGCTGGCACACGGTGAGGCCTCCATATGGAAAAGAGCACCAGTGGTTGCTGTTTGACAGGAATGGTGCTTATCCAGTGTCCCAAGGCAGTGGACAAGTAATACCCAATGTCAGTGTCCAACGTATAAAAACCATAAAATGCCTGAAACCTTCTTTTCCTCTTTCTTATGTCAAAGGCAGCTGTGCAGGACCGACTGAATGAGCAAGAGGGTGTCCCAAGTGTCTTTAATCCTCCTCCGCTGCGGCCGTTGCAGGTCAATACAGCTGACCACAGGATCTACAGCTACGTTGTCTCAAGGCCACAACCAAGGGCAAGTTATCTCATGTGGATTTTGTCCTGCTTCTCGGGTGACTCTCTATGAACACAGAACTTGCAAGCGGGGAAAGAAATTGTTTTCTTTGTATGCTGTTATCTCCTTTGTAAATATTTTATCTTACGAACACAAAATGTAGAGCTATTCCTTCAGTTTCTGTTACTGTTGTGGAGATTTTCTCCATGGTGTGATTCAACATATGAGGACTTTTTTTTGTCTTAGGCTGTCTTGCTGTGATGTAGTAAAATCTTTGATCAGTTGAACTGGAGCAAAGGACTGTCCCCTCCATGTGGCAGTGATGATGTTTTTCTTTTTAGAGCTCCCCTTAAATGTGTATTAACTAGAATACAGTGTCAGTTACTTTCATTAATGTTTTACAAACAAATTTCCACAAGTACCTGTAAGACATGGTGCTGTTAATCTCTCTGTATAGTTAAGAGAATTAATTCCTTATTTGTAATTGCAGGGCCTGTTAGGATGGGGTTACTACTTCATAATGCTTCCATTCCGATTTACCTATTACACGTTACTTGATATATTTAGGTAAGTCCTTGTTTGTGCTGACTCGCTTTTTGACTGCTTCAGGGAACACTCTAGCTCAGATTTGGCTGGATCTCTGTCACTTAGAACCTTAAACCTCATGGCAGATTTTCCATTTGTTTGCTTAACTGGCATTATCTGTAGCCTTGTAAAGTTCCTATGCTGTTTTGTAAGAAATAAATCTTGTTGCAGAGAAAAAGAGCACCTTGCAACTCTGTAAATGAGGTGCTTAATTGGAGCTCTAACTCCATGCAGCTTTACAGTCTGACTGCCACACAAAGGGGTTGCAAAACAGTGTCCAGCTGTTTGGTGTTCTTGGACAAACATCAGCATCATCTCCCATTGGGCTGGACTGCAGGTTAACCTGCCCTAATTTCTGGATGTTATCTGGCAGAACCCAAACTGTTACACCTCTGCTTTATTCCCTTTGGTGTCTGTTGCCTCTTCTCCCTTTAC
This sequence comes from Anthoscopus minutus, assembly GCA_013399455.1. Classification (NCBI taxonomy): domain Eukaryota; kingdom Metazoa; phylum Chordata; class Aves; order Passeriformes; family Paridae; genus Anthoscopus; species Anthoscopus minutus. The sequence goes on along the minus strand of VWYI01010098.1, from coordinate 221,710 downwards.
TGCCCCAAAGCACTAATTCTCTTTGTCTCCTTTACAGCATTGATATAGGGAAAAGGGAATGGCAAGGGTGGTAAATAGCCAGCAGTCCTGCCATCTGCACTGGTTTGGCGGTTTTCCCTGTTGTATCACTTTTTTCCCCTTTAAAGACATTTCCAAAGTTCAGTGTATCTTCTGTGCATCAGTAGAACTAAACAACACTGATACCTGCCTTGCAGTGAAGCTTTTTCAGCTTCAGAGGAATGATAGTTTCATAGGACTCCTAGTGTAATGTTCTCTTTCTGCAACTCTTTGTACATTGGAATTGTTAGTTCTGGATTCGCACAAATGCAGTTTTCAAAGTTATCTGGACAAAACTGTGTGGCTTTTAACAGCCCATCTTACACTAAATTCCTCAAACCTCCTACTGTTGGTGTGGCTTATGCCTGATGCTTCAGAGGAAGCTGAAACTGTTTAAACACACAGAACTTGGTCCTTGCTGATCCCTGGCATGAGATGAATCTTCATGGGGAGTTGGTTCTGTAGCAGTGGTATCAGTTTGGAGCAGGTGTCAGTTTAGGTTCAGATTATAAATGTTCAAGGGTCTCAGCTGTGACTTTTTTCTTCTTTATGAATCCCAGTAACTATGTGTGGCATAGAAAACCTGCTCCTTAAGAAGTCAGTGAGCTGAATTTCCAGTGTCCTTTGCTTCCTTCCTAGGTTTGCTCTGCGTTTTATACGCCCTGATCCTCGTAGTCGGGTCACCGACCCAGTGGGTGACATTATTTCATTTATTCATATGTTTGAGGAAAAATATGGGAGGATACACCCTGTCTTCTACCAGGGAACTTACAGCCAGGTCAGTGTTGATGCTTAGATCCTGGGGAGTGGGGATTTTGCCACACGGTATCAGGGCCTAGATGGGAAAATTGCTGTTCATCCACAAGCCCAGCGTTTATCCTCAAACTCTCTTAACAGGGTAATGGAGAGCTAGTGAACAAGTGTATTGGGAAACCAGTGTCTGCCAGGCTTGATGATTTGCCAAGCCTGCAAAGTTGGAAAGCAAAGCTGCTCTGGCTGTTCCTCGACCGTCTGTGTGACTCTGTAGTCGACAGCTTTTCTTTGTAATCCTGCCTTTGTTTTTATAAACTGGTGTGCTGTGCCAGAGTCTGTGCTTCTGTTCACCAAATTGGGATTAACTGCCTGGGCTTGTATCACAGGGCAGCTTCACAACAGTGCATGGCCTCAAAATTGAGAGGGAGCCCCTAAGATATTATGGGAGGTGAGTGTTCAGTGTATCAAATCTGAGGGAGCTCTCTGCAGAGGAGGGATGTCCCCATGGACACTGCCTCTTCCACAGCTCTCAGCTTGGCCAGAGGAAGGGTCTCCTGCAGAGCATCTCATCAGATAGCTGGGTCAGCATTGCTTCCCAAGTGCCTGGGAAAAAAGTGTCAAGTGCCTGCTCCACACTGCACAGTGATGGAGCTCACTGCCTCTGCAGCTCTTTTAGGCTCCTCTGCCATTCCTGGAATCCAAACTCAAGTAATTGTGGAATGGCTAGGCTACCAAAACTCAGTGCCAATAAAACAGGGAGCATATTGCACACATATCTTGTGGTCTTGTTAAAAATGCTCTTGGGTGGGTGGAATCCAGACACTGTAGATGTGGAAAGGGAGGGATTTTTTACTCTGTTGTCTGTTTTTTGAGGGGCCTGCAGCATTATTTATTACCTGTTTTAATAAAATTTTCATTTGGTGTGATCTGAAGATTGTGTCCTGTACAGGCTCAAGGGAAAGCTCAGCCTTGGCCACTGTGAGTCCAAGGGGTGCAGCAGGTTCTTCACTGCCAGCTGAGTCTGGTGAGGCAGCTGAGGTGTCAGTCCATGTCATTGCCTACTCAGTTTCACTCTGAGTTCAGTGTTCTCCAGAGCCACATCCTGAAAGATGAGAGAGACACCACTGTATGAGAGAACACCACTGTAGCCCTCTTAAAAAACAGGCTTGTTTAGAAGGTCTGACAGGTTCATCCTCCACTGCTGCCTCACTAAAACCACTCTAGTGGCAAAAGTAATGGCCTGGGTCACACAAGCCTTGTGGATGCTGCATTCTCCTTGCCCAGAGACGCTGTAACTTTACCTCCTCTGCTTTTATGCCAAGGCACTGAACGATGCCAAGCGGGAGCTGCGCTTCCTGTTAGTTTATCTTCATGGAGATGACCACCAAGACACAGATGAGTTCTGCCGGTAGGTAGGAGAATTTCCCAAGTAGTTGTCTTTGCACTTGAAATGCAGCTTCCCTCACATGGTCTCTTGTCATCCCCCAGAAATACACTGTGTGCACCTGAGGTCATCACCCTCATCAACGCTAGAATGCTCTTCTGGGCTTGCTCAACCAATAAACCAGAGGGATACAGAGGTGAGTGTGTCCCTCCTGGGTTTTATCTGTCCCCTCCTGTCTCTAGAACAAGCCAGATGCTCTTTGACAAACTGACACATGGGAAACACTCTGTTGTATTTTGTCCAAGTAGACAAGAGATTTCAGGATTGTTTGGGAAATTGTGTTGGTTTCCTGGGATATCTCAAAAGGTTTGGATGCCAGGGAAGTGCATTCTGATCTTTACTCCACTGTTCTGTGTGTTTCTGGGCAGTTGTTGCTCATTGCTTTGGGCATTTAGGCTGCTTTCAGTCCTTGGGAGTTGGTGGGTGTGTTCTGGGGATAAACTGAGTGAAGAAACAAGTATCCAACTAGATCTAACCTTAACATTGGCTCCTGTGATGCCTGTGGCCAGGAAGGACTTGTTAGGTGCATTCTTCCCCTTTCTGAGACAGTCATCATAATCCACACCCAATCTCTGTGTCTCTTCAAAAGCCCACAGTGTTTGAGAGCTGTTGATACCTGACCAGACAGCAGTTTGGTAAGGTTTTGCTTACCAAATGGAGTGTTTTCCCAAAGTTCTGTTCATGGCTCCTGTGTTTTTTCCACCATTTCTGTTTTAAGGTCAGGAAAATGCTAAATAAGGGTCACTCTTGGCTCCATAGTTCTGCTCCCAGTTGTCAGCAACTTGAGAGAACAGTTCTCTGAGGGGACACAGTCTTTGACTTATTCCTGTTTCATTGCTACGTTTTCAAGGCACAGCATGAAAGCAGAGCTGGAAGGGATCGTGGCCTTCCATTTAATCCCTGAGCTGCTCTGATTTTGTTTGGAGGACTCCATTGGTAACAGTGACTCCAAGTTGCATGATGTACCATGTGTGTTTTAAGGATCAACAGCCATATATGAACAGTAATTTAAGCCCATAATCTGTTCCATTCCCTGCTTCAGACAAAGCCTGCCTCCAGCAAAACCAACCTAAATTTGTTCAGAAATGTTCAATGACAGTTTCTTCCAGAATCCGGCTAACCCTGATCACCTGAGCAAGTGTTTCCATGTGCTTGTCCTGTGTTTTTCTTCCTGCAGTTTAAACCCATGGTTTTGTCCTATTTTGAATGGACATTCAGAGCCATTTACTTCCTTCCTGCTAGAGTTAAAGGAGCCTTTTTTGGTTACTTGAAAGCTTGTTTTTTTTTCCCCGTCAATCTTTGTGCTCCCAAAGCCATTTCTTCCCTTTGCTAACTTACAGGGCTTAATTTTCAAAATGGAGCCTGAGGCCTTTTCTGCCTTGGAAGAGAGAATATCTGGGGAAGGTGCTTTCCTTGGCCCTCAGTGATGGGGAAACATTTGTGCTGTACCCCTTGGTGGATGGGGTGGTGACGGTTGTGCCTGTCCCCAGTGTCCCAGGCTCTGCGGGAGAACACGTACCCGTTCCTGGCCGTGATCATGCTCAAGGACCGCAGGATGACCGTGGTGGGGCGGCTGGAAGGGCTCATCCAGGCTGATGACCTCATCAATCAGCTGATGTTCATCATGGATGCCAACCAGACATACCTGGTGTCCGAGCGCCTGGAAAGGTAGGGTGGAACCAGAGCTCCAGTAACACAGGCCTCCTGTTGAGGCAGGCTCTGTTCTGTCCCTTTCCTCCCTCCAGACAGCATGTGTAGGCACAGAGCTCAGCACCTCCTGTTCTGTAACACAGCCCATGGGCTCTCCTCTTGCCAGGGGGAATCATCAGTCCATAAATTTAGGCCACCTTATAGCCAGATGTGTTGCACACACAATCCCACCACTGAAAGGTGGATGTGAGTACTTGGTTCTCTGCAATTGGAGCACACCTTTGGCATGCTGGAGCTTTGCAGGGAAAGCTTGGACAGTATCTAGGAAGATCCAAGTGAGAGCAAAGGCATTGCAGGCAGGAGAGCTGGTGTCCACAGCCAGCTGGTGAGTTTGTGCTGCTGCCTGGGCTAGCTGCACTGAGCTCTGGCTTCTTTTCTGGTAGGGCCTCTCAAGTCCCTGGTGACTCTTAGGGATGTACAGGTTGGGTCCAAAACAGGCTCCCACCATTTGACTTCCTGTCTGTCCCTCCTGTGCCCTACACTCTCTGTGGGGACCCAGTAACACCTTCCACTTTATTAAATGTGCAAGGAATTACCTGAAGAAGATAAAACCAGGAAGAGTCTCAAATATGAGGCAGGAATCCTGGGTACTGTTCTTGGGCTGTCAGCACTGTCAAGCTGCAGGGATTCAGAAGCCTTTTAAGTTCTGTTCCATCCACCCTTGGGAAGCAGTTTGGCTGTGAGGGACTGTAGGGCTTGGCCTTTTGGGAGTTTGTGGTTCCCCAAGGCATTGCCTGCTGTGTGCTCCTGTGAGCTGGAGGCTGTCCCTGCACCCTTGGGCCTACCCTCAGCCTGCCACCCCTCACTTTAGGGCCTGTTAGCCCTGACCACTTCCCACTCGTGTTTGCAGGGAAGAGAGGAACCAAACCCAAGTCCTGAGGCAGCAGCAGGATGAGGCGTATCTGGCATCCTTGCGTGCAGACCAGGAAAAGGAGCGCAAGAAGAAGGAGGAAAGGGAGAGGAAGAAGAAGAAGGAGGAGGAAGTGCAGCAGCAAAAACTGGCAGAGGAGAGGCGGCGGCAGGTGAGAGCAGAGGGGATTGCAGGAGAGGCTGTCCTGTGGGGTGCCTGGCCTGCAGTAGGAATTGCTTGTCCTGCTTGGGGCTTGAGCATCCTTCGAGGCTCCTGGAGCAGCTGTGCTGCAGGGGACAGGCACAAAGGTCAGCTGAGGGCCCAGCCATTGCTCCTGCTCCCTCCTTGCCTTGCAGACACTGCAGGAGGAGAAGGAGCGGAAGTCCGAATGCCTTCCTCCAGAACCACATCCCGACGACCCAGAGAGCGTCAAGATCATTTTCAAGCTGCCTAACGATTCCAGAGTGGAGAGGAGATTCCACTTCACACAGTCATTGACGGTGAGCTTGGGGCAGAGCTGAGGGGCCTTCCAGAGCAAGGGGATGAAGAGACTTGCGGGTGGCTCAGCAAAGCTTTATTTCCCTTGGATTTTGCCAAATGGTGACCTTTGCTCCTTGGTAAGGAGAGTGCTGTGGGGCCTGGTTCCACCAGCTCGAAGAGGAGAGAAAATGGAAGCAGCTTTTTTTCCCTTCTGAAAAGCTGGAAGGTGTCTGTGCCCATGACAGGGCAGGGTGGGACTAGACAAGCTTTAAGGTCCCTTCCAATCCTTAACATTCTGTAATTCCACTGCTCCCTATGAAATAAAGGTGTAGGAAGAGCCAGAAACAGTATGTGGTCTCCCCAGTGCTCTGTGCCAAGCCCAGTTTCATGCGTGGCAAGGAAATGGCTCTCACATCTACAGTGCAGTCAGTGATGGTGCAAATTTGGGAACCTTCCCCCATGAGATGCCAGGGATTCGCTCTGACTGTGTCACTGCTCCCCCAGCTGGCAGTTATTTCTGTGCTGCTTTCCCAGGTGATCCACGACTTCCTGTTCTCCTTGAAAGAAAGCCCGGAGAAGTTCCAGATTGAGGCCAACTTCCCTCGGCGCGTCCTGCCCTGCCTCCCTACAGAGGAGTGGCCCAACCCCCCCACGCTGCAGGAGGCCGGACTCAGCCACACGGAAGTCCTCTTTGTGCAGGACCTCACGGACGATTGACATTTCTTTTTGGTTTTGTTTCCGTTTGTTTTCTTGTTTCGTTTTTTTTTTGGTTTTTTTGTTTTGGTTTTTTTGTTTTTTTCCAGAAGACACAAAACGGAAAGAGAAATTCATATTATTATTATAATACAATATTTTTTTTAAAAGACTGCGTACAAACGAGGGATCAGAGACCACATGGCCTGTGCCAGCCGTGCCGCGTGCGTGCGCTGGCGAGAGGACGCGTGCACACGGCCATCCCCTGCACCAGGGTGGGCACACAGGGGGGAGCTGGTGTTGCCCCTCTGCCCTCCCTGGGGAGGAACAGGAATGGCAGCTCTTGGTAATTACTGCTTTTATTGATGACAATAATAATAAAACCCCAGCAACCCAACATCTCGTGAAGATTTGATACTCTGCTGCTCCTGAGAGACACAAGACCGAGCACTGGAATGTGCTGGAAGTGGGGTCAGGGGGGGAAAAGGGCTGGACAGACTCTCTTCGGCTTCCCTCTGTGTATAAATACTGTTCTTTTAATATTTCTCTTGCTTTGTAATGACCAAAGGAGATTGGGGTTGACTATAGTATTAACTTTTTGATAAAGAGCTGGTTCGATTCTTACCCATGTGGGGTCTTGCCCAGGGTTCTTAGCCTGCGTAGTGTAATAAACTCTGCCTCTAGCATGTCTGTGCTGATGCTTTCTGCCCATGCCCCAAGGAGGGGGGTCAGCTGTTCTGGACTTGTGGCTCCCAGAAATGTGGGTGCACTCAGCTTCTGGTCTCACAGTGGTGATTTTGTGCCAGTGGAGCTGTTGCTTGAGATGAGAGTGTGCCCAGCACAGAGGTGGCAGGGCTGGGGGTGCTGCTGTGCCACCTCCTGTGGCATCAGCTCTGGGCTCAGGCTGGGAGAGAGGGAACTGATGAGGCTGGATCAACCCTCTTGGAGCAGTGGGAGCTGGAAAAGGTGTGAGGAGGGTGTAAGGGGCGTCCCTGCCCGAGGCTTGGCCAGGAGCTGTGCCAGAGCTGCCCAAAGGCAGAGTGGTTGGAGCCTGTTCCTCCAACCAGCCCCCATGGGCAGGAACACAGGGCCAGCTTCTTCCCTGGCCCAGCATGGGAATGCTGGAGGGTTGGGACGGAGGAGAGGTGGAAGGTGTCCCACTGCTGTGGCTGGAGCCACCCAGGGAGCTCTGCTGTCCCAAGACAGCAGCCAGGAGGATTTTCCCATCTCTGTGCAAGCTGTGAGGGGTCTCTAGGTGGGAAGGAAGGTGTGTGTGGTGCTGCTCAAAACCAGAGCGAGCTGGGGCAGAGCATCCAACCAGTCCCTGCTCCCACCCTCAGGCTCTCCTGGGCTCTCCTCCAAGCCTCTCTCCTGGGCCCTTCCAGCTGCAGCAGCTCCTTTCCATCCCTGGCTCCCACGCTTCCCCTCAAGCCCCCATGGAGACAAGAGCTGGGCTCAGCATGTTGGTATACATCATACATTTATTAGTGAATATCCCTCTCAAAATCAGCCACAACATTAAAAAAAATAATGATTGCACTACTTGGTCAAGCAGAACTAGCAACTTTCATTTTAAAAAAAGTACAAATCTGTTAAAAATTTCAATCAGTATAATACACATATATATAATACAACATACTAGTTATGTTAAATGCTACAAAACCAATATGATTCCAATGGAATGGAAAAAAACAAACACTTTTAGAGCTTTAAGAACCTTTTTTTTCTATATATTAGCCTTTTTTCAAATACATACATGGGAAAAATGAGGTAACTGTAAAATGTGCAAGTAACAGAGCAAAAAAAATTATATATATATATTTATATATATATATATATATATAAAAACTTTCTAACACAGAACACACGTCCTAGCACCTTCCGGGGAGCCGCGG
>VWYI01010098.1:181385-197157 GCA_013399455.1 Anthoscopus minutus | reverse complement strand
TCCCGGTGCCGGTGCCGGTCCCGGTGCCGCTCCCGCTCCGGCCTCAGCCCCGCCTCATGGCGCCCCCGCGCCCGCCGCGCCGATGGAACCGGCCGCGCCGCGCTATCCCCCCCCCAGCGCCGCGCCGATGGGCGCGCCCGCCGCCTCCTGCCGTAATGAGCCCAAGAACGGCGCCGCTAAAACTGCACAGCGGAGCTCTTCGGCCGTAATGCTCCGAGTGGCAGCGCAGTAAACGCCACTCGGGGATGAGTAGGGGAAGATCGCCGGAATTAGAGAATCACAGAATCCATTAGATTGGAAAACATCTCTGAGATCATGCAGCTCAATCTATGAGCCAACACCACCGTGTCAACTAGACCATGGCACCAAGTGCCACACCCTGTCTTTCCTTAAACACCTCCAGGGACGGCGACTTCACCACCTCCCTGGGCAGCCCATTCCAATGCCTGGCAAACATTTCCGTGAAGAAATTCTTCCTGATGTCCAGCCTAAACCTTCACTGATTACCAGGGGGAAGCGGTCGACTCCCACCTGGCTACAACCTCCTTTCAGGAAGTTGTGGATGTGTCAAAGACAGCCCTGGGAGGTGTGGAAGAGCCCCAGTTCAGCCCCTGGAGTCTCAGGGGAGGCACCCTGGGACAGCTCTGGGGGACTCCGGGGATAACCCCAGGCAGCTTATGGGGTGTCTGTGAGGATGTTCTGGAGAAGCCTTTGCTGGGGTGGTCCCGGACCAGCTCAGGAGAGGTTTGCTAAGGGGTGGTCACAGTCTGTCCCTTGTAGCCCCTTCTCTGGGGGTTCTCTGACCAAGGTGTACAGTGAGATGGGAACCTCAGAGCAGGCTGAGTGTCTGGGAAGGCTCCAGAGTTTCTCCAGTATCCAGGCCCTGTGGGTTCCCCAGGGAATAGGGCCATGGATGCAGGGGTCCAACAGGCTGGCCATACCCACCCCCCCCCGCCACCTCCCAGCCCTTTTCTGCCTGAGCAGAGCTGGACAATCCACCCTTGTGCCTAGCAGGTCTGAAGTAGGTCAGGGAGGCTGGGCCAAGCCCCTGGGGAGGGGAGTGGGTGGCAGGGGGTGCAGAGGGCCTCAGGCACCCGCCCAAGTGGCCACACCACAAGGTTGGTGCCCACCCCCTGTCCTGGTAGGACCCCAGTCTCTCCAGCCCAGGGGATGCAGGACATTTTCCTAACCCCTCTCTGGTCTCTTGGGGTGGTTTGAGATCCCTCTGCATCCCTGCAGACTCCACACCTCTTCTGGGAGCTGGGGTCCCATGGATGCAGGTTGGGGTGGCTGAATCCTGAGGAACAGCACCAGTATGGAGACCTCAGGACCTGATTTTGGGGAGTGAGCCTGGAGCTGAGCTGGGTGGGAGCTGTGGGATGAGCACAAGGAATACAGAAGACAGGAGAGGGATTTCTCACTCCTTAATTGCAGTTAATGATTGATGAACATGTTTACTGCAGGAGGCAAAGGTCTGGCAGTGTCAAGATGCAAGTGCAGAGGCAGCATCCCCAGGGACACAGCCACAGGTAAGGGATGTCAGCCCCTACCCCAGCCCCCACAGGCACCTTGCTCCATGGAGGGGGGAATAGGGGGTGTCTGTCAGCTGTGGAGCTGCCCACAGTCCCTGGCACAAGTAGGGAGACACCGTGCCATGAGTTGCTCTTGGACTCTGCTTGGAGAGGCCCTGTTGGGCACAAGCAATGGAACCTGCAGCCTTGCCCAGGACAGGCTCCTGGGGTCCCCCAGTCTCCTCTGCCTGGAGGTCAACCCTGTCCTCCCACGCCATGTCCTCAGGGAGCCCATGCCCAGGAGTGCAGTGTGGATCCTGGTGTTTGCTCACCAGCTCAGCTCAGCAGAGGGGACTGTCCCCACCAGCACCTCTCCTGCCCTGGTGGCTGCTCCCCAGGAGGGATTTGGGGTGCAGGCCTCAGTCTCTCAAGTGTTTGTCCCCCGGTGTGTGTCCACAGGCATCCTGGCAGGATGGCATGGCACTCTTTGGTGCTGCTTCCCTTCCTCCTGGCAACAGGTAAGGACTCTTCTTGGCATCTGGCATAGGTGGGTGGGAGCTGTCAGAGCTGCTGTCAAACCCCAATACTCTTTCTCATTCCCTGGGGGGAGCTGGGACCCCAAAACAGCTGCTTACCATTGGAGAGCCAGGGCAGGGCAGGGCTGGACAGTAGGGAAAGCACGGGAGCTGCAGCTGGAAGAGAATCGTGGTCTGGAAGTGTGGGATGAGCACAAGGATGAGAGGGCTGGGGCTTCCCCTGCCTCCCATGGAGACCCAAACCAGAGCTGGGACCTGGGGCTGGAGCTGAGGTGGTGCTGCCAGATGTGGGCAGAGCCTGGAACAGCGATGGTGCTCAGCTCCTCTTCCCTGTAGTTTCAGGCAACACAGTCCCCATCATGAACATGACCATCGTCTACGTGCCTGAGGACCTGGAACTGGGTGAGTGGGGAGGTCTGGGATGTCAGAGGAGTGATTGGGGGATTCTTGGGCAGGGGGTGACACTGCCTGTGCCCCCAGGCCAGTTTGCCTTCCAGCTGCAGGCCTATGACCTAGACAACGACCCACTCACCTACCAAATCGGAGGGACAGACGCCTTCTACTTCTCTGTCGACTCCAAATCAGGCAGAGTGACACTGAGGAACTCTCTGGACCGTGAGGTGTGGGCAGAGGATGGGCTCAGGTGTCCCTGCCTGAGTGGGAGTCTGAGGGTTTGGGGACAGAGGGCAGAACCTGGCAGTCACTCCCTGGCCCCAAAACCCCGCTCCTGGAGGGAGAATTGTCCTCACAGAGGTTGGGACTCAGCCATCCAAGGATTTAGCTCCACCTTGGCCATGACCAAGTCCTGCCTTTTGTCCCCTCAGCTCCAGGCCAGGCTCACCATCATTGCCAGGGTGTCTGATGGTGTAAATAGTGAGGTGAGTGCTCGGGCAAGGGCTGGGTGGCTGCAGGGGGAAGGGAGCTCCCATGGACAGGTCCATGGAAAAGGCTCAGTGGGAAGGCAACGGTGATGCTGGCTGGCTAGCCAGGGTGGGCATGGGCGGCCAGAACTGCACCCAGCTCTGCTAGCCACCATCTCCCACAAACCCATCCTGTGCCTTCTCTGACACCTGGTAGGTCTCCCAAAAAATTACCATCATCGTGGAGGACCGTAATGACAACGCCCCAGTCTTCCAACAGCTGCCGTATAATGCCATCATCCCTGAGGTACCTTTCTGGGACCTCCCAGCCCCCACGGGCTGCAGGGCAGGGGTGCCAGGTGGCTCATGTGGCATGGGTGTGCCAGCAGTGGGACATCAACAGGCTGGGAATTGCATGACCCCACAGCTGGGTGTGTGGTGACAGTGTGCCTGGGCGTGGGGTCATCAATGGTGCAGCCAGCACCTGGGAGCACTCTGTGCCAGGGCAATTCCCAGTGGGAGCCTCTGTGTCACCCTGAGGCGCTGGAATGTGGCTGGGACTCTGCCCTGCAGTGCAGTGAGTTTCTGTTCAGGGTGTGCCCAAGCTACCTGTGAGCCCAGGACAGTGTGACGCTGGATCAAGGTGTAGATGGGGTGTGGGGCTGAGTTCAATCCCTATCCAGCAACTCCAGGGCTGGGGTGCAGCCTCTGCTGCCAAGGGGCTCCAGGGAGGGTATCGAGGGGATCCAGCCTCTGCCCGGCCTGAACAAGGGCAGCAGCTCATCCCTGTGTGTCCCATGGCACTGGGCAGTACCTGCAGCCCTGCAGGGCCAGAACAGCCCAGGGCAGGGCTAGCAGGGTCCAGGCCCAGCATCAACCCCCTGCTCTGCCACCACCACCCCCCTGTGTGCCCAGAACACGAGTCTGCACAGCATCATCTACACCGTGTTTGCCAACGACAGCGACACTGGGAACGCCTCCAAAGTCAGCTACGGCATCAAGGAGGTGAGCACAGAGCATTGTGGGGTAGGTCATACCACACCCAAACCCACCCCTGGGCCACCCCTGTGGTGCTGAGGTGCTGGGGGACACAGCCAAGGGAGACCTGTATCTCTGGGAGTGCAGGGAGGTTTTCAATCAGGACCCACGGGGCAATGGGTGCAAGGTGCTGAACAAGGCCACAGATGAGCCAGGTGGTTGGGGGTCTCCATGGGCCAAGCCTGGCAGAAGGGATTGAGCCTCCACCTCTGCTGGGACACCTCTGCTCCCTGCCTTGGTGACACAGGCTGATGTTCCCTGCTCAGGTGATCCCAGACAACTTGAAGAATCTCCAGCTTTTCTACATCCTGCCCAATGGGAGTGTGGTGCTCAATGGTTCTCTGGACTATGCCAAGAACACTTTCTATCAGATCAAGATCCTTGCCCAGGTGGGGACCATCCAGGCTGGGGATGCAGGGCTTCCAGATCAAGGGGCTGTAGGATTGACAGGTGCTCTGCTCTTTAGGATGGTGGAGGATGGCTGCATAACAACTGGACTGTCCAGGAGAGCTCTACTTACCTGTCCCTGACCATCAAGGACATGCCCAACCTGAACCCACGGTTCCACAATGAGCCCTACTCAGGCTCTGTGCCTGAGAACTGCGACCTGGTCAGGAGCCTGCCTGCCCTGGTGTCATGTCCCTGCCCTTGGCCCTCGGCCCTCCCTGGGGGTTCTTATGCCCTGAAGTGTCTGGGCCACCAGGCCTGTGGGCAGCTGGAGAGGTCCTGATGGCCATGTCCCCACAGGGTACCTCTGTGCTGACTGTCACCGCCATGGACCAAGACACAGGGGTGAACGATGAAATCTTCTACATCATCACCAGTGAGTGATGGGACAGAATGGGTCAGGCAGGGGATGACACAGTGGGATGAGCAGGAGGGGTGGTCAGGCAGCAAGAACCTCCAAACTGGTTCTGGGAACCCAGGCTCTGCCAGCCTGACCTACTGGCAGAGAGAGGGCCAGGCCTGCCTTTCCCAGTGGCTGCCACTGGTTTCTGCTGTGCCCTTGTCCTAGATGCCAGTGTTCCTTTTGTTATCAATAACACAACGGGCATCATCACTGTGAGTGAGCCTCTGGACCATGAGCAGCTGCCAAGCGAGGAAATGCTGCTGGAAGTCATGGTGAGTAGGAGGCAGCAAGGGGAACCCCATCCTCTTCCTCTCCCTGGGCCCCTCCAACCTGCTCTCTCTCTCCTCCTGCCCAGGCACGTGAGAAGCACCTGGATATCCACGGCAAGGTGGCCCAGACCAGCACCCTGGTGACAGTCTTGGTGACTGATGTCAATGACAACAAGCCCCAGTTCTACAACTGCTCCATGTCCAGCTGCAACTTCTCTGCCAGTGTTCAGGACAACTTCACAGGCAACATCATAGAGCACTCCTCCTCCAGACTGCCTGTGTCCAATCTCAACATCATTGCCCATGACCCAGATAAGGTAGGAGCCTGTCCAAGGTGCTGGGTTGTGGTGTTGGTGTCTGTCCTGGATGCAGCACTCACCCTTGCTCTTGTCCCTCCCTGGCAGGGCATCAACAGCAGTTTTGAGCTGAGCCTGCAGGGTCCCAATGCCAATGCCTTCACTGTGTTCCCCACAACAATTGTGGGCACAGGGGAAGTCCAGATCCTGGTGCAAAACTCATCCTTAGTGGACTACGAGATAAGCCATGTCATGGTGGTGCAGGTGGGACTTGTAGGGCTGGACTGCCCTGTGGAGGCAGTTCCTGCTCCCTGCATGCATTGGGACAGTGGAGACACAGCCCTTCTCTTGCAGAGAGAACTTGCAGAGTTCAGGAGCTAAAGCTGAACAGGGCTCTGCCTTGGTAGTTTATTTGGTGCAGGGGAGCTGGGCTGGAGTGTGACAGGTCTCTCTAATGTTTGGGGACTCACGTGAGACCCAGTCCCTTTCCAATCCTGCAGATTATTGCTAATGACACCGGGAACCCTACAGACTGCTGTTCCATGGCCACTGTGACCATCGACCTCATTGACAGCAATGACCACACCCCTGAGTTCCCCCAGAGCACCTACTACCTGAGTGTGATGGAGAACAGCCCCGACGGCACCATCATCTCCCCAAACATCACGGTCAGGCACTGAGCAGGGAGTGGGCACACCTAATATCCCCAAGCAAGGCACTGGGCACATCTAGCACTTCTAGTGCAGCTTGTGCTGAGAGCACTGATCTCTTCATACACACGAGAAGGACTCAGGGCCAGTGGCTACTCAAGGGTGGGACCCCTTGCCTATCAGGGACACATTTTTGGGGTGCTCACTGCCAACAGCCACTGCCCCAGACTCATCAGTGCTCTGAGGGCTGAAACAGATTTCCAGATGGTTTCTTCTGTCCTTTAGGCCTATGATCCAGACAGCGGCATCCTGGGCCAGATCACCTACCAGCTGCTGCCAGAGACCATGTACGTAAGGACAGAGCCAGCCACAACCAGGGAATCATCCTGGAGAGCGGGCTCCGGGCCTGATGGCTCTGGGTATGTATGCCACAGCTGTAATACCTTCATGGTGAACGCCACAACCGGGGCGCTGCTGGTGTCCAACGGGAGCTTGCTGGACCGGGAGACTCGCTCCATCTACTACGCCAACCTCCAGGCCAAGGATGGGGGCAACCTGGTGGGCACTACGGTGCTGGAGATCACCGTGCTGGATGCCAATGACATGGTCCCCATCGCTGGCTCCTACTTCATCTCGGTGGAAGAGGGGCAGAATGTTAGTACACAGATCCAGGTATGTACCAACAGAGATGGGGCGTTGACAGAGCTGTCAGAGGAGAGGGACTGTCCCCAAGGTGCCTGACAGCTCTGTTCCAAGCACTGACCTTTTCAGGCCATCGACAATGACGAGCCTGGCAGCCTCAACAGCAAATTGGGCTTCAAGATCTTGCCAGGACTGTTCAGCGACAACTTTACCATCAATGCAGACACAGGGGAGATGCACAGCAAGGAGCCGCTGGACCGTGAGGCCTTGGAAGATGAGCGTGGACAGATGGTGGTGAAAGTGATGGTGTATGACCACGGCGAGCCACCGCTGAACACCACGGTGAACGTCACCATCACCGTGGGGGTGAGCCCCAGCGCAAGCAGGGACATGCTGGGGCAGGCTGGAACTTGCAACTGGGATGGATGGGCAGGGCAGGGATGTGGAATCCCTGGCTGTGGCAGAGGTGGCGCCTCTCCAGGCTTTCTGTGGGGGCAGAGTGAATAGTTGATGCAGGGAGGCAGGAGAGGGCTTGTGCAGCTCCTGCCTGTGGGCAGGCAGGTGCCCACACTCCTGTCCCCAGCTGGCTGTGGGGAATCCTGTTTCCTGGAAGGGCTACAGCCATGGGCTTTGTCTCCTGCAGGACCTGAATGACAACATTCCCGTGTTCCTCAACCAGTCCTATGAGTTCTCAGTCTTTGAAGACTCTCCAGGTAGAAGTTGCATGGCCAGGCTTGTGGGACAAGTAGTGGCCCTGAGCCAGTGCCCACTGCCCACTCAGTGTCTGTCTCCACCTGCAGGGTCCTTCGTGGGTGAGGTGGAGGCCACCGATGCCGACCGGACAGAGATCAATTACCGCATTTCGTTCCGACTTGAAAGAAGCAGTGGCTCCAGCAACTTCTTGATCCGCTCATCCCGCCTGGGCCCAGGGAACTACAGTGGGCAGCTGTCCGTAGACCCTGACACATCCGTGGACTATGACACGCTGCAGCAGAAGTTCATCACCCTGGCAGTGCTGGCAGAGAACACAGCTGCAGACAACGCAGGGGACAAGGCCAGCGTCTTGGTGACAGTCCACATCCTGGATGTCAATGACGAGCCCCCCACCATCCTGCCAGGCTCGCTGCAGGACGTGTCGGTGGCTGAGAACGGGACACAGCAGGGTCTGATCCACACGCTGGACGCCTTCGATCCTGACACCAACCACTCGCTGGTCTTCGAGGAGCTGGCGGTCACCTGCTTCAAGGGGGACAGCAGTGCTGAGGACGTGTGCTGGGACTGGTTTGTGCTGGCACCCAACGGCTCGGTGCTGGTGAACAGCTCAGACATCGACTACGAGGTGTGTGACAGGGTCCTGCTCACACTGCGGGTGGAAGATCTGTACACTGAGAAGGGCAGCCGCTACAGCCAGAACGGTACGGCCCCCGCTGCCCGCTCCTTCCACCGCCACTGGGCATGGCAGCTGCTGGCATCTGCCTCTCCCACCTCCCACAAGCAGCTGTGGGGCAGCAGGGTGGGAGCTGGGTGGTTTGGCTACAGAGGGAGGGTGTCCCCAGCTCTTTTGACCTGAGGCTTTTTGGAGGACATGGGTTCCACAGGAAGCAGAGGATGGTGCTGCAGGGCTGCTCTGTTGGTGATCAGAGCTCTGCTTTTGGGATATTTGCAGAAACCCTGAGGATCATCATTATTGATGTGAATGACAACACACCAGTCTTCGAGGCCATCTCAGAGACTTTTGGTGAGCAGCTGGGGTTGGCATATCACGTGGGCTCCTAGCTGCACCCACACATGCCCTGCCACATTTACCAGCAGAGAGGATCTTCCCCGAGCCTGGGGCAGGGCTGAGCAATGCAGGGGCCAGGCTGGGGTTACTCAGTGCTTTCCATGAAGGCTGTGGGGCCAAGGGCAGGAGTGGGTGCTTGGAATCCTAGGGCTTTGTGGGCATGGGGTCTGCAGCAAGTCTGGCTGCTCACCAGCATGACCGCACCATCCATCTTTGTCCCCGAAATCTCTCCTGTGGACCTGCAAGTGGCTACTGTGAAGGTGAGGAGCAGCCTGCCTGTATCTGTCAGACCTCGGATCCTTGTTCACTCGTCCCCACCATGGGCAGGCAAGGGCCATTCCCACCTGTGCTCCTGCCATGCTCTGTCCCTGCAGGCCACAGATGCTGACTCAGGGCTGGGAGGAACCATCATCTTCTCCATCATCAGTGTGGTGCTTGTGGAGGACAACGGGGTCAGTCGGCCCTTCGGGAACCTCTTCAGGGTGTTGACAACGCTTGACAAGGGCACCTACATCGGGAGTATCCAGTGAGGCCATGGGTCTGGGCTGGGGTGGGGGGATGCAGCTCAGCTCCTGCCTGCTGCAGGGCTAGCACAGGCTGGAAAGGGGACAAAGACTTTCTGGAGTCCTGCCTGGGCATGCAGGTAGGATGGAGCTTGAGGGATGGCAGGGGACATCCTGTGCAGTGCAGTGGGACCACTGATGTCCCTGTCCTCACAGGGTGGCCAGCAACCTTGATGAATCACTGAAGGGGCAGTACAAGGTGACAGTGGAGGCTAGGGATGGTGAGGAACCAGTGCACAGAGCACAGACTGTGCTGAATGTGAGTGTTACCCCCAACCCCTGTCCCAGGACACCACAAGCCCAGCTCAGCTCCACTCAGCCCTGCTCCTCACACACAGATCTTCACAGTGGATCAGAGCTACCGCGTTCGGCTCCAGTTCATGGCAACGGTGGAAGAAGTCCAGAGCAACTCTGAAAATATTAAATTGTAAGGAGTGCTGGGCCAGGGCTGGGGTGCACAGCTGGACCCACCAGCCGTGTCCCTCAGCTTCATGGACTGTGAACAGCATGGGCCAGGCTGGTCCCCACCAGAGGAGGGGGCTTCAGGGCGTCCATCTGTTTTCTGTGCCCATGAGCAGAACAGCAGGATGTCCAGCCCAGCTTCCCCCTCCCTCTCTCTCTTGTTCCTAGGGCCCTGACCACCGTGACCAAGGCAGCAGTCTACGTGGTGGCCATCCGAAGCACGGAGGACACCCGTGACACCCAGTGAGTGGTGGTGGGGAAGGGGACATGGTGGTGGCATCAGGGGTGTCACTCTGGGGCACCCTGCCCTGCACCCCAGCACCACACTCCCCCAATCTCTCTGATTCTGCAGCATGGATGCCAAATCAGTGATGGAAGCCTACTTTGTGTACAGCAATGGCACTGCCCTGGACGTCAATGACCTGAGCATGTGGGTGCTGGGGCTGTGCATGGGCACTGCCACGTGCTGGAAGCAGCCCAGCTGCTCACACCTCCGCTTTCCTTGGCAGACTCATACAGTCTGATCCGCTGGGCTTGGCTGAGCTGGTGAAACTGGGCCTGGCTGTCATTGTGAGTGGGGCCAGGCAAGGGGCACGAGGAGAAGGCAACAACCCCTTTGGGGCTGGCTGGGGGCTTCCACTGGCTGGAACAGTGCCCTCACCCCTGCTCTGTGCCAGGGCCCCGGGGAGGTGACAAAGCCCACCAAGGAGATAGAGCTGATTGGCATTATCGCAGGATTGGCAGCATTCCTGTTCATCTTCATACTCATCATGACCCTGGTTTTGGTACTCACCACCAGGAGGTACCTCACTGCCTGCACCCCCTCCTACCACCCCCATCCTCACCAGCACCTCTAGACCCATCCCTATCCTCCAACCCACTTCTGCCCACCCCATCCCACAGCCCAGCTCCTCCCTGTCCCTCTCACCCACCCCATCCCTGGGCTTTGCAGCTACAAGAGGAAGCTGAGTGCCATGAAGGCTCTGAAGGTGGCCACAACATTCAACCCTGCCACAGCACAGCAGGGATCTGGCATCCCTGGGACCAACCAGTACAACGCTGAGGGGTGAGTGGGGGGCTCCCTGCAGCCGGTGGGGAGAGACCAGGCTTGTCCCCACACCCAGGGGCTGCAGTGCCCCAAGGAGCACCTCTTACCTGCCACCCATCCCTGACCAGGGCCAACCCCATCCTAAACCGCCCGCTTGATCCTTCGCACGACCTGGGCTTCCATGAGGACTCCATCTCTGTGACCAGGTGAGCTCTGTGGGCAGGTAACACAGGCCACAGGCTGTTACCTCATATCTCACTTCTCCAGTGCCTGGGTCCTTTTTTTACCTCCCACCCTCCATTCTCCACAGCATGAATTCCCTGGATGAAAATACTGTAAATGCACCAGCAGATGACAACTTTGAGGTTGAGGTAAGTGTGCAAAGAACTGCCAGCGCTCAGCAGCTGGGAGTCCCAACAGAGCACCCTGCATCCTCTTCTCTCTGCTGTGGTCCCCAGGGCCTCACGAACCCCTTGTGTCCTTTACTGTGCACCCCTCAGCAGCACTCAGCTCCTGGGAAGGAAGGGTGTCCCTGCCCTACATCTCTGTCCCCATCCCTTCTGACCACAGTCTCCTCCTGCAGCAGGTCAAAATGCGGCCAACAGACCCCACTGACAAGGAGGTGCTGGTGGCTGCCCTGAACCTGAAGGAGCCCACCAAAACAGCATACCTCAACACCACCTTCACCACCACGGACTTGTGAGCAGGCTTACATGGTGCAGCGGGGCCGGAGCAGGACTCGGGCAGCTGCTTCGGTGTTGATATGTTCAGTGTCTGGCAATAAAACTGTTCCACGTGGGTCACGGTGTCCTGTGGCCATCAGCCCATTGGCCTGGAGGGCTCAGTCTGCTTGGAGTCATCTCTCCCAGCATGAAGTGCTGGTTTTGGGCCAGCTGATGCCAGAGGGGAGGTGCCACTGTGGGGCTCAGCTTGGCTTCTTCTCCCCAGGACCCTCTCCACCCGAGGGGAGGGAGGTGCAGGCAGCCCGGCACAGAGGTTTGTGCAAGGTTTTATTACCCAACATCCACATTGACAGACTGATCCTCCCGCCCCTTCCTCCCCCCACCCCACCCCCAAAAGAAATGAGGAAAAAAAGAAGAAAATAAGGTGATGAAGCTGCAGTGCTGGTGTGCCACAGCTTGGCAGTGCAGGGCTGGAGGTGAGCACAGCCTGGGGCAGGGTGGCAAGGGGATGCCCCAGGGCTCCTGGTCTTCCTGGCATGGCCGTGGCACCGGTCCCACAGCCCAAGGCACTGAGCAGAGCCAGGTCCCAGCGAGTGCCACAGCACAGAGCGGGCACTTGCTACAGCCCTGGCTGCCAGCTGGCACTTCAGCAAGCCCTTTGCAGCCCCACAGGGACGAAACAAGCCCAGGATGTACAGTGTGGGTTTAGGTGGGCAAGACTTTACCCTTAACGAGGGAAAACAGCTGCAGGGGTGACTCTGGCACCTTGAGCCCTCCTGTACATCTGCCCAGAGAGGATGCAGAGGGGGTGCAACTCTCCAAGCACCCCTTGTTTGCAGCCTCCTGCCCATCAGATGCTGGACACAGGCCTGGGCCCCCCTTGCTGTGGCACTGTGGGGATGGTCCTCTGTATGGGGCCAGACTGGGGAGGCCAAGATCCACATATTGGCAGGACATCGAGGCGCTGCCAGCCACAGGGATGTTGGCCTGACCACAGGGATATTCATCCCCCTGCAGACCCCCCTTCACTCTCAATGCTCTTCAGCCTAGCAGAGCACAGGCAACGTAGGAACAGTGTTTGAAAAGATGGTCTCAGCCCCACAGGCCACCGTGGGGAGGAGGTGGCTCCAGGCAGGACAGTCATAGCTGAAAATGTCTCTTAAAAAGCTCCAAAAATGCAAACACAGTTCAGTAAAAGCTCCCCTTCCCCCCACCCTGTAAAACCCCAGCTGTAAAAAGTGGCAGCGTTTTGCAGTTGTCGCATCTCCAGCCGCCATCAGGGAGGAGAAGCCAGCGGGACACGTGCCCGTGTCCCCAGCACATGGGGCCTTTCCAGGGCCCCACTGGTGCAGCTGGACAGGCCAGGAAGCAGGACAAGCTTCATGCCCATCACCAGCCGTGGTGAGGATGTGCTGCTGCCAGGCACATCGAGCTGGGGGCCATGGGGACAAGATTCCCCAAGCACCTCCAGCCAGGGATAAGCAGATCTCCATCACACATGTGGTTGGCCCGTCTCTCATTTGAGATCTGTCATGGTGCCCTGTGTGGCCACATCCTCCCAGCTCCAGGGCACCCACAACGGGCAGAGAGGACAGGGCAGCTGGGGGATTGGTGCCTGCCATGGGCAGCTGTGGGGACCCACACATGCACAGCCACGGGCTTGCTGGAGTGTGGCCAAGCCCTAGACAGGCAAAGCAATGGCAGAGCGATGCACCAGTGTCTCTCCAGCATGGGAAGTGATGCTGCTGCTTGGGGTGCCAGAGTTCAGGACAGCCAGCAGCACCCACCCTGAGCCATCTTCAGACCTGTGCCGCGGGCAGAAGATGCACAGGAGCAGCTGCCTCCATCTGGAAGGAACCATGTGCTTCCTCGTGCTGAAAAAAGCCACCAAGCACAGAGACAGGGCACCAGTCTCATGTCCCAGAGCTGCTCCATAGGGCTACACTCATGGGGGAACCCCAGGCTGACAGGGAGGGCCCCAGCAAAGGAGATACCTTGTCCCAGTGTGCAGTGCTCCGTCACCACCACAGCCCTGCACACTGGCACCGGGTGTCTCAGGACGCCAGGGCAGGCACCCATCCCCACTTTCTCTGAGAAGCCTCGAGGCACCCCCACCCTGCCAGCATAGGCAGCAACTCACTCCATGGCAGGGCCAGCGCGGGAGCAGCACCGGGGCCGCCGGACATTCTGCAGCAGAGCCCGAAAGACGCTGGGCTGCCTCTTGGCCTCGCCTTTGCGGGGCCCTCCCTTGACGGAGCCAGTGCGGGTGGTCTGCGGGGTCACCACCACCTGCCGCCCGTGTTCCTCAATCTGCTTCTCCAGGTGCTTTTGGATGGCCATGCCCAGGACCTCCACCTCCATGGAGGCCCCATACACCTCCCACGTCATCCCCTTCTCATCCCAGCTCACCTCCCGGATGGGCTCCGGAGGCTCCTCCTCCACCACCTCCGGCACCGTCCCCTTCACCTGCACCTCAGGATACGAGGTCTGCGGGGACTTGGCCACTGGTGTCATCGGCCCAGTGGCCACTGAGCGTGTCTCCACAGGCATGGACACCTGCATCTCCGCGTCCTTCTTGGAGGGCTCGAGGCGTGGGGCTGCAGAGGCCGTCTCTCTCTTGGGGAAGGTGAAGGCAGCAGCCCCACATGGGGGGCTCATGGGGCTTAAGGCCACCGACACCAGGGACACACGGCTGTCCACTTGCGTCCCCATGTCTTGTGTCCCAGCATCCTGGGGTGGGGTCACTTCAAAGGAGTAGGATTCACAGAGCTGCTTGGCTGTCTGGGGCTGCTGGCTGCTCCCAGCACCCACATTCCGGGCTGAGCTCCCCTCGGCTTTGCCCTGGCCCAGAGCAGTGGAGCTTGGTTCTGCCTCACTTTGACCCCCAATCCCCACTTTGCTGGTGCTGGGGGGCTCTGCTGTTCCTCCCTGGGGGTGCTTGGGAGCTTCACTGCTCTTTGTCTGGGGAGCAGCTCCCAGGGATGTCCCTTTGCTGTCCTGGGGTTGCTCCTGGCTTGGAAGCTCAGCTGTCCCAATGCTTGCAGTGGGCTCCACGAATGCCACGTGTTTGGCAAGAGCTGGTGTGTCCTTGCTGGTTGCCTGGAGGCAGGGATCAGGCACAGGGGAAGTGGGGGCTGCATCCTCCTTCTGGGTGTTGGGGACCCCCATCCCTGTGGGACCACAGGCAGGGGCAGCACCACTTGGTCCTCCGCAGCTCCCTGTTGCTACTGCCACACTCTGCTCTGTGCTGGTGTCCTGGAGAAGTGTGCCAGGAGCTGATCCTGCTGGTGATGGCACCTTCTTCTCTGTCACCGAGCCAGCCTTGGTGCTCTGAGACTCTGCCTCAGGCACACAGCAGGTCCGCATGGCACGGGCTCCTGCAGCACAGCCAGAGCCAGGCAGGCACTCGCCTGCTGCTGGGCAGCCAGGGGAGCTGGCACTGGGCTCACAGGCGTCCTCAGCCCCGGCCTGGAGGCTCAGCACCTGCAGCCCCTCGGGCTCCTTAGCGCTGCCCATGCCCAGGGAAGGCTTCTCCCATGCTAGTCCCACCACGGGTCTGCAAGAGAGAGGATGGGGCAGTGAGGAGCAAGCAGCACATGGACCCCCAGTACACCTCAGCTGTAAACTGTTTTTCTCCATGCCACCTATGACAACAGGTTGGGTGGCCACCTGGAGCACTCACTGTCCCTGGCACAGCCTGTGTGGTGGCACACGGTGCCCAGGCACATGGGAAAGGAGGAACAGCATCGGCTGCCTACCGTAAAAGACCGGGAGTGGGATCCAGGCACTGCTGTGGCTGGTGGAGCAGGGAACACGGTGCAGGCACCCCTACAGAGAAAGTGTTAGCTGGAGAATGGTCCTGGGCACCAGGCTGAGAACCGGGGGCTCAGCAGACCCCTCCTGTCAGTGGGAAGCTGGGTGCAGTGAGGGGTGAGAGCAAGCTGGGCCTGGGGTCCAAGGGAGGCTGCAGAGAAGGGCAGGAGCACGGGGAAGCCCAAGCCCTTCCCTTTCCAAATGAGGAGAACACGGTCCAGTGTCATCCGGCTGTCCCCAAACCTTTCCCAGCCCCATGGGGTAGAAGCAGGGCAGGAAGCCCCAAACATTCTGGGAGCCCCCAGCTCCGGCAGTGGCAGGGAGTCCCTGCAGAGCTGGGAGCACAAGCGTCCGACAGGTGTGGGGCACTCCATGCCTCCGGACACGGCTATTCGTGGGTCCCAGAAAGGACAGAGACAATCGGACACAGCTGAAGCCGAGCGACTTCCCCCAAGGGAGACGACAGGAACGGGGACCAGGCGGTCACCGACGTCCCCCAGCAGTGCTGAGCCCGGAGGCGATGATCCCCGCCCCGTCTGTAGGTTCGCACGCAGCACCCCGATCCCCGGAGGGCCGCGCCTCTCCGCACCCCGACCTGCCCCGACAGCATCCCGATCCCGCGGGGCTGTGGCGCCGTGCCCGGTACTGATGCTCCGCTAAGGAGCTGCGAGCCCCGGCACACGCGTGTGCACACGCACGGGCACGCACACGCCAGCACATGGCCACGGGCACACCCGCACGCACGGACACGCGTGTGCACGCCCCGGC
>VWYI01010098.1:168796-181241 GCA_013399455.1 Anthoscopus minutus | reverse complement strand
GGGGGTGCAGGTACAGGGCGGGCGACGGCAGCGGCCGGCCCGGTCCCGCCACGTGTGCCCCGGGACCGCCGGTACCTGCGGCGGATCCTCCCGCCCGNGGCGAGCATGCGTGGGGCGGCGGCGGCGGGGGCGGTACCGTGCCCCGGGCCGCTCCCCCCGGCTGCCGCCCGCCCCGGCACCCCCAGCAGCAGTGGGGAGGCGAGGGAGAGCCGGCTGCCGCGTGGGGAGTGGGGGTCCCAGCACACCGCATGTCCCCCGGTGTCATCGCTGTCACCACAACGGCCTGCCCTGGGATCCCCCATCGTCCCACAGCCCCCCTGGTACCCGAAGCATCACCACCCCTCGTGCCCCAGGGACCAGCATCCCGGCACTCCCCGATGCACTCGGGCACAGCAGGACGCACAACCAGGACCGGTAGAGTCAGGGGATCCCAAACCTTAGCGTAGGTCCCGTGGGTGGGGGTGACAGCAACACGGAGCCCAGTCCCCCTCCTACCTGGTGATGGAGACGGCCGCTTCCCTCCCGGGCATTACCGGGGACAGGGCTGCACCCCAGTCAGCCCGAGGGACCGGGACAACGTGCCAGCGTGGCGGGATGGCGATGGGCTCCCGAGTACCCCTCGCCTGAGGGTGGGGTAGGACGGGGAGAGCAGAACGGCCCCGTCTAGCTCCCGGCAGCGCTTGCCTCTGCTCCCGGGCTCAGGCTTTGTCTAACTCCTTCCCACGCACTCCCGTTCGCGCTGCTGGGGGGAAGGCGGCCTGCTCGCCTCACCTGCATCCCTGCACTCCCCCCAAAAACCTCCAGCATATCCACCAAACTTCCCACTGCCCCTCATCACCCTAGGGGACCAGGATCCCCTCCCTGACCCAGAGATGTCAGCACAGAGACAGGAGTTGTAGATCTATAGGGTCTGGAGGGGTGGCTGCTAAGGTTAGACAGGGTTCCCCATCTTGCAGATAGCATTAGCACCGGTCCCCCAGCCCTATAGATCTATAGGGTAAGGCTGGTTCCATGGGAGCTGGCACACCTGGTTGCTTGGAGACAAGGAAGGTTGGAAATTCTTCTTTCAGTAAACAGCCTGGAACAAAACCCCGAAGGCTAAAAATAGGGAAGCAGGATATGGAAATTAAATAAAAATCCTTGCCCCCCTCCCTCTCTGGGGCAGAGTGAGGCACCCCGATGTCACCAACGAGCACTCCAATAGATGGCTGGAGAGGCTGGAGTGAGGGGTGTGTCTCTGCACCCATCAATGTGTCCCCTCAAGGTGTTTGTCCCCACGCTTGGTCCTGCGTGCTGCTCCCAGTCCTGCAGCATTGACTGGACCCAATTGCATGCCTGCAGCGGTGGGGGAAACTAACTCACTGTGAGGCACAGGTGTGAGATTACATTCTATGGTGCCCTGTATGGGATCAGACCCAGTCCCCAGCACATTCCCTTTCGGGTCCAAGGCACGCCATGGACTGGGGCAAGTCCTGGCAGAGGAGGGGACAAAACGCCTCTCTGCCTCTGGCTGGGACTTCAGCGCAGGCAGGAGGCTGCGGGGTCACATCCTGCTGCCATTTGCTTCCACCTGCCTCTCTAAGCTCCACCAGCAGCGTCTCTCCCCATCCCCATCGGCATCTTGCCACCAGCACGTCCCCGTCCCACTAGAGCTGGCTGGCTGGGGGGGCGCGGGGCGAGGGGGGATCATGGGGAGCATCTTCCCCTCCCCGCAGGCAGCCTTCATCCCAGGCTGGCTGCCTTTTCCTCCTCCTCCTCTCCCCGCCCGGGCACCTCAGGGCTGGCAGGAGAACAATAGCGAGGAGGATGAGTAAGATGGTCCCCATTGCCTTGGCAACGCACTCCCGCGCTGCCGGCTCGGGAGGAGCCAGGCAGCTGCCTGAAAAGCGCGTTCTCCCTCGGCGGAGGGGGTGCTGGCGCAGGTAGCACGGCACCCCCTCCCTGGGCGCCGTGGCCCACCTCCCACGCCGCACGGGCAGCTCCACGTGAACGCACACCGGGCTCCCCCGCAGCCGCCGGCGCCCGCACACGCCGGAGCGGGCAGCACACGCGCCCAGCACTCGGCTCAGCCCCAGCCTGGCTCCACGGCCTCCGGCTCTCCGGTTGTGCCGGGCTGTGCCAGGGAGCGGTGGGACACAGCTGGCAGGGTTTGGTTGGGAACGTGGCCCCTGCGGCGCTGCCCGGCGGGAAGGAGAGGGGTTTCCCACGGCTTCTCACAGTCGCGTCGCCTTCACGCAAGGCTGCCCGCGGTGTCGGCGGGCAGAGATGTCGGGGGAGGAGGTGGTGGGGTGCTGGCAGATGGTTGTGGCAGGGGAATGCCCAGGGGCACCAGGATCACGTCTCCAGCCGCAGCCGTGCACCTGGGCACCAGGTTCACGTCTCCAGCCGCAGCCGTGCACCTGGGCACCAGGTTCACGTCTCCAGCCGCAGCCGTGCATCCTGTGTGGTTCCCCAAGTGTTGTCACCAGCAGGAGGACCCTCAGTGTGCCCTGTGAGTGTAACAAGGATGTTACCCAGAGATCCAAAAGCACCAAGCACCCTAAAACCAGCACTGTTTTCCCAGCTGCCTTGGTGTGAATATGCTGGGGGTGGGTATCTGGTCCCTGCCAGCACCTCATGTCCCAGGTGCCCCAAAACACAGCATTCAGGATATTACTGGCTACTGATTGGGATGTGGGCCCAGGGCCAGCTGTGGGCAGAGGGAAGGAGAGGGGCACAGAGAAGCCCAGCTCTGCCAGCTGCTCTGTGCCACGGATAGGGACCCAAACATGGCATCAATCAGCCAGAGCTGGGCAGTGACGCTGGGGAACAACCCAGTCACACATTTGATCTCTCAACACAGGATGAAGGAAAGCTCTAGAAAAGAACCAATATAGAGAACCATATAATCAGTGAATGGTTTGGATTGGAAGGAATCTTAAAAATCATCTAGTTTCAACCCCCTGCCATGGACAGGAACACTTTTCACTAGACCAGGCTGCTCAGAGCTCCATCTAACCTGACCTTGAACATTTTGAGGGATGGGACAGCCACAGCTTCTCTAGGCAACCTGTGCCAGGGTGTCACTATCCTCTCAGGGAAGGATTTCTTTCTAATATTTAATCTAAATCTACCTTATTTCAGCTTAAAGACATTCCCCCCTGTCCTATCACTCTACTCCCTTATAAAAAGTCCCTCTCCAGCCCTCCTTACTGGAAGGGGCTCTAAGCTCTCCTCAGAGCCTTTTCTTCTCCAGACTGAGCAACCCCAGCTCTCCCATCTTGTCTCCATAGCTGAGATGCTCCTGCCCTCTGATCATCAATACAATCATCTATCACAATCAGATGCTGCTGTTCCAGAAGAGCAAAACCCTTTCCTACAGTGCCTTTGTGGTAGAGAGGCAGGGACTCTTCACTTCTCTCTCCTTTCCCAGGGGTTTGTTTCAGCAGCTCAATCTATGCCAATGAAATGAAAGCCCTGGCTGTATTAACAGCACATAAATACACTGTAGTGGGTGAGTACAAAGGGAACATAAAGCACATGGTGACTTGGGCATGGGATGGGGCCACGAGTCAGAAAAGCTCATTAGGTGCTGTGAAAATCAGAAGGTCTTTGGAAGTGCAGGATGCTCCTCTGGGCACAGACGTGTGAGGGCATGTCTTGTACACCACTGGCAGCCCGGAATGCTGGTGTTAATCAGGAAGCATCAAGCATCGTGCTCCTCAGATGCAGTCACTGTGCCTGGGTTGTCATGGATTCAGCTCTGGCTGGTGGCATTTGTGGCAGGCTCAAGGTCCATATCCTGTCCTGCCTTCAGCTCTGCTCTGCAGAGGCTTCATGGCATTACCAGGGAGCCCTGTGTGGCGTGGGGAAGCCGTGGCCCCTTGCCTGGATTCACCAACATGGTCACAATTACCACAGTCACTTCCTCCCCCTGGGGAGCAGGTGAGCTGGCAGAGAACATCTGTCTGCCTTACTCAGCCTTCTCCAGATGTTCCTTTTTGTGTTGCCATGGTGGATGTGAGGATCAATCCAAGGAAATACTGGGTGAGTTCACTCCTCGTTTCCCTGCCGACAGCCCATAACTCACGCTCCATTTGCACAGCCCTCCCTCTCCGAGCGTATCACAGCGAGTGGGGGGAGACGTTTGTAGTGAGTAACACTCACCCAGCGACTGTGAAAAGCAGCTTGGGGCGGGGAGAGGGGCGTGAACTGTGGTTTATGGGTCGGTGCATCTGACCGGAGACACGCTGAGGAGCCTGGAGTGGGGATGCTCCCACCACTGCCTGCTGCGCTGGGGGAAGGGGCAAAGCAGCAAGGGCTTAAAAGGGCAGTGAGCAAAGGGAGCAGGAGTTCACACATCTCTTTTTTCCATTCCAGGGTCCCCAGCTGCTGTGACTAAACTCCCTGGAGCCGTCAGGCAGGGCAGGGCAGCTGCTGGATGCTGTACTGAGGCTCTGTGATTTTCCTGGGGCCTGTAGTAACAACTGTGTTTTGTTGTTCTTGCACAGGAACACGAGCTCGAGAAAATAACAAGGCTTTTAACTGTAGAAAAGGCCAAGAAGGAGTTTGTAGGTGGTGGGTTTGTCCCAGCTCTGTAAGCAGTGTGTGCTGGCAGTCAGGGGAGCAGGCAGACACAGAAGCTGCCACCATCACTGCCTGTCACTGCCCCAGTGCTCCACCATTCCTTCATACTTTATTTGGCCTGCACTGAGAATTTGGAGTAGAGGAACCCTCAGGCTGGTCCTCCTACTGGGCAGGGCCCTCGCTTGGACATTAACCTGTACTCCCACCAGCCTACTCAGTCTCAGGGAGGAGTGAAGGTTTCTCCTGCCTCACCACAAGAGTTCAGTAAGTGCTGGTCACAGCAAAGGCAAGGCAAAGACCTCTACAGTCCCTTTTGGTAAAGGCCAAGGCAAAGATCCTGTGAAAGCCAAAGTCATTCATGCTTAAGGAAATCTGGGGTGGCCCTGAGATATGGGCAGCACCACACATTGGTCAGGCGACTCCTTGCTGTGTCTGAGACCATGAGAAGCCT
Organism: Anthoscopus minutus; assembly: GCA_013399455.1. Taxonomy (NCBI): domain Eukaryota; kingdom Metazoa; phylum Chordata; class Aves; order Passeriformes; family Paridae; genus Anthoscopus; species Anthoscopus minutus. The sequence goes on along the minus strand of VWYI01010098.1, from coordinate 176,224 downwards.
GTGGAAATCACCCAGTTCTAGATATGCCTTGGTTGGAGCTCAGCAAATGAGTTGCAAGACAAGATGTGACTGATTTTTCTGCCTCCACATGGCCTGGGATTAACATGCTGGCCCCTGATGTCAGGACTTGGGGAGTGGGAGATGTTTTGGATAGAAAACATCTACACCCACTCAGTGGGGCACTGGGTAAACTCTGATAGCACCGGTTTGGAGCCTGGGAGTTCAGTGGGACCCTGAGAGTACCAGCACTGCATCTTCTCCTCTCTTCCCAGGAAGGGCCTCCCCTCCCTTCCCTGCAGACCAGGTCCAGCTCATAACTCAGTGAGGTGCTTCCCCCTGCTGTAACTCCAGGAGCTCCTGCTCTTGGCCAGGGCTGCTGTCTGATCCAGCGCCCGCAGCTGCCCATTCCTGAGGCCACTGACAGGGAGGAATAAACTGCAAAACACACAGCTGAAGTCCTGCTGGCACTCTGTGTATCCCTCCAAGCCCTCTCTCTTCACAGCAGTTCCCTCCCTCGTGGAAGAGGCTTTGAACCAAGGCTGCACCCCGAGCTGCTGCCCGTAGTACCCTCAGGAATGGCCCTGTCTGTGCTGATCCTTTTTCTTTCCACACATCCTTCTGCATTGCTGATACAGCAGAGAATGAGACAGCTGAAGACCTTGACTACTATGTGGATAGTTCTGCTGTGTTTTGGAACTGGTTTTGCAGGGTCAGTTTTTCTTTCAGGAGCTGTACCAAGCTGGTAAGGGCTTTGAGGCAAACAGTGGAAAATCCTCTGTCCCAGTAAGGAAAGTTGATCTCCTCTATGGCCCTGCTCTGTGCTGATGCCGTGGGAATTGCATAGGAGTGTGAGGTGCAGGATTGCTCAGATTGTGCCTGGTGCCCACCAAGGGAGCGTTTCTCACTGTTTTTTTGTCAGGATTGGCTCTTAGGAACTGAACAGCATGTTGTGCTTGGAACATCACGTCCAGGAGCTCTGGAGGTGATAAAAACAGGATGAGCTGGAAGATGAGCAGACTCTGCTTTTCACTACCCTGTCACCAGCCAAGGAGATCTCTCCTGCCAGGTCCTAGTCTCCATCCAGGCAAAACATTCACCAAGAACAGCTACGCTGAGGTTTCTATTTGTGCTTTTCAGCAAAAGCTCCTGAGAGGGAGCTATTGCCAGCACAGAGAGTCAGGTTAAATGTTTGTCCCCACAGCTTCCCTCTCCCCACTCCATCTCTGCTCCATGTCACTATAAGGCTTTAGGAAAGTGGGATGGACACCTGCACAAGCCTGCTGTATCTGTGTGGGGGACACAGACAGAGCCATTTACAGTCCCAGGAAGATCAGCACCAAGGCACTACAAGACTATGAGCAGATGACTTGAGCCCAGTCATCCCATTCACTGCTCTTTATGACGTGGTGGTCAGCACCTGTCTCTGAAATGCCCACAGAGAAGGTGGCTGCCCCTCGTGTCCTACAGACCCAGCTCTGCCAGGCTGGGAGCAACAGGACTCTTCTGCACATTCCAGGACCACAGCACCATAGCCGGCTGCCCAAAACCAGATCCCTATGGTAGCAGCATCCTGGAGATGTCTCACAACACCTTCATCCCTGCCACTGTTGAGAACCAGCTCAGGAGGGAGAACTTGTCCACTCGCAGAGCAAGCAAATGTACAGACCACACGTGCCACACGCTCCTGACAGACCCTGCATTGCTGTGTGAGCGGCAGCAGCGCAGCTGGACTCTGGCTCTAGGAATTCAGCAGCCCAGGAAGGTGCCACATCACCACATTGATATCTTGCCTGCTGTGCAAGAGGGATGGAGCATGAGGTGGAGGTAGCAGGTTACATAATTTGGGGGAAGGAGAGCACAAGCCCTTCTGTTTGCTGGCAGAGAGCAAGGATCTTTGGAATGACCTTGGCTGGCTCTTCTGCATCCTCAGAGTTCGTTGTTGTATCAGATCTTCCCCCAGGGCAGAGGAGATGATGCTTTTGAAGGTACTGGGGTGTCATCATGTTGGCACTGAAAATCATGGGCAGCAGAAAAAAGTGAGCAAAGCAGGGGACTTCTATGAATACCAGTTTCCTCCCACCACTGCATTTAGGATTGCCCTGCACCATGGAACAGTCAGCTGAGGTACCTGAGGGCTCTTTGCCTCACCCATCCTGGTTCTTAGGCTCTTTGTCTTGCTACAGAGACCCTTGGCTGTATTTGAGGGGGTCCCACCCATGGCACCTCATCACAGCTCCTGGCAGGTCAGCACAAGGCCTGGGTTCATCTTCCCACAGGGACTCCATCCATCTCGGATAAAGCCTCATGCTCAGCAGTGCCTCTTGTTGCTGGGGCCCTGTCCCTCTCTCTGTTCCCACAAAGCTGTGTACCCCATTCCCAGGGTTGTGCCAGGCTTGTGCCTGGTGCTCACACATGTGGCGCTGCCTGCGTGGGGACCTCTGCCCCACGCCAGCTGCCAGACCCTCCTGCCAGACACCAGCCTCACAGCTCTCCCGTCTCTTGAAAATCACAGCCATGACTGCAAGTACAGCCTGGGTGTGGACAGGGAACCTGGGGCAGGTGTTCACTCTGTACGATGAGATCAGCTGCAACTACAGACACAGCACTCAGGAGAGCTGTCCCAGTGAGGGTCACAGTCCTGCTGCGCAGGGGATGCTGCACAAAGGAGACACCCTACTTTCTATAAAGCACTGATTTGAGCAAGTTCTCTCCCTGCTCTCTGGCTTCTAGCTCTCCCAGGCACGGGCCTGTCTTCCCCCACACTGCCTCTGCCCCAGCCCCTTTCCAGCCTCCCTGGCACTGGCGAAAGCCATGCTGCTGCTGGTTTGGGTCTGCTTGCCCATGGATGGCAGAAAAGGGAAGGAAAAAATGTTCATGGGGAACAGCAAGCCAGCCCCCAAAGAGCCATCTCTGTCCTTCCAATAACACACAGTGGGTGCTGTGAGCACTGCTGCAACCAGAGCCAGGGTAGGATTTGCTGGCATCAGCAAACCTGTTGTGTGTCCGTGCTGACTGCTGCAGCTTCACTCCTCACTGGCAGAGCTGGCGAACCAGCACAGGTGGGGGATCTAATCTGATATTCATGGCAGGGACACTCAGCCGAGCCTTTCACCCCAGCTTGTGATGCAGTCAGGGGACTAAAGACTAGCTGGGGACCCAGGCTGTGTTGCTGGTCCTGCCCTGGGAGAGCTGGAGACCCACGGACAGCGCTGTGGGGTGGGCACAGGACCCCCTGCCATGGTAGACACCCCACAGGATGTGTGACACCCACCTGCCCTTCAGGTGGTCACACTGCATCTGAACAAGCTGTGGGTCACAGCCACGTGCCCTGCCCCCCAAGGGGAACAGGGACATGTATGAAGGGGGGAACCAGTGCTGGAGGCCATGGCTGTGTCTACCCTCATCCTGGCTTCTTGTCCTCAGCCCCACAGGGCCCCTTGCAGATGCAAATCCCTGCAGACAGGCAGGTGGCATGGGGACACTGCCTGCACCCTAAGTCTCAGCCAGAGTCCAGCTGGAGGCCCAGGGCACAGTGACCTGCTGTGATGCAGCAGCCAGCAGAAAGAAAGGCATCTTGTCTTCATGAACAACCACTCCCGCCCACCCCTCCAGCACCAGCCCCATTCCTCTTTCCAAAACTACCCCTGCCACAAAAGCACAGGGCCAACCCCTCCCCAGGGACCCCACAACCAGGACCAGGGGGCTACAGACAAGAGTTGGCTTTATTCACGGACACGAGGGCAGCTGTGTCACTGGCAGCTGCCCTCGTATTGCACATCCAGCGACGGGGGAATATCCATGCCACGTCACAACACAGCGTCGGCACTATGGGACCTCGGGGAAGGGGAGGGGGCGCAGGCACCGCCACCACCCAGCAGGCTGGGGAGCGGGCTGGGGCGCCAAGGGTTCACAAAGGCAAAAGACCCGTCCACCCATAGATAGAGAGAGATATATATATATAAAAAAAAATAGTTCCACGATGACCAGAGCAGAACCACAGGGACACGCGTGCAAGCGGAATGTACAGCAGCCCGCGAGCAGGTAAACATGCTTTGTACACACACACAGACACGCCGGGACACAGCCGGGGTTTATGGTGCTGGGAGGGAGACAGAGCCATAAACCCGGGCTTCACACTCACGCACACACGCACACGCACACGCATCAGCCCCTGCGGGCAGCACCCACGGCTCGGGCACGCGCCGGGGCTCGGGGGCTTGGACACAGCGGGTGTTTCTCACTGCTAGACATGTTACGGAGACACGGACACGGTCCCTTGGAACGGAACTGGAGGAAGAACTCGTGAGCGAACGGGGCAGGGGCACCCCTGCTCCTCCCCGGCACACGGGCACCGGGCGGGGCCGGCTGGAGAGGAGCAGAGAGCTACCGGCGGTTCGTTGTGCTGCTGGTGGAAGAGGCAAGGATAGGGGTCCATTATGCCTCTGGCTCGTATTCCTGGTATTCCTCCTGTGGGATGGGGAAGGAAAGAGCCGTGAGAGAGTTCAGGTGGGGTACAGAGCCTCTCTCTTCTCCATCCCCAGACCAGCTTTGCTCTGGACAGCACACTGATCACTGTCACACTGTGTGCACTCTGCCACCCTGGCCCCTCACCTGTGGGGGCTCCTCGTAGTTCTCCCCCTCTGGCTCCAGCAGCGGCTCGACCAGTGGCTCCTCCACGGCCTCCTGGGCCACCTCCTCTGCCTGAGAGTGAACCGGGAGGTCAACACCACACACACAAACACACTGCAGCCACCCTCCCTGCCCCTGCCAGACTGCAATGGAGCCCGTGGGACCCTGGGCACACAGCAGCCCACCTAGCAGGGAGGTGACATGCGCAGGTCAGTGGGAGCAGGGGCTGTGTGTGTATGTCCCTACACTGCTCTCAGCCCCAGCCTCGGGCAGGCAATGAGTGCTGGCACCACGTGGGCCTCGACAGGCTCCAGGCACTGGCAGGAGCTGCAGGAGCATCCTGCATCCCTGGCAGGGGAGGGCGGTGCTGGGTAACCCCTCCCCAGGGCTGGCAGGCAGGAAAGGGGGGCAGCCAATCCCCCTGTGCAGCGGCGGTGGCGGCGATGGCCTCATTTCTTCAGCTGATGCTATTTTGGGCTAAGCTGGAAGCCAACGGCTCATGGGGCGGCGAGCTGGATGCCGCTGCCCCTCCTGCAGCTGTCAGGTCACCTCGCAGCCGCCGGAGCGCCGCAGGCCCACGCCGCCGGTCGCCATGCCAGGCTCCGAGCGGGCACACGTCCGCAGACTCCGCGCCCGCTCGGGGCCGCGATGCCCACCTGCCCTGGGCATGGGGAGACCACCTGGGCACCCTGCTTTGGGACTGGGGAACAGCCAAGGGGCTCCTCGCCAAACCTGGACATGTGCCAGCCTCCCCATGGGCACGGTATTCTCACCTTCAGGTCTGCAGGGAACTCCTCCTTCTTCACCAGCCCGGTGGCCGCCGCAATGTTGCCGGCGCCGGAGAACGCTGCTTCTCCCAGCTGGGATGCCTGCTCCTTTGCCTTCTCAGCCACTGCAAGAGCCAGGGGTGCCCATCAGTGCACCCCTCATGCCAAAAAGGGTGCCCAGCTGTGGCTTCATGCCCTGCACCACCCAGTGGGGAGCTGGCAGGGAAATGGTGGGCAGGATCAAGCTCTTCCCACTGCCTTGCCCTGGTGGGGAGGGGAGGGGGCCATGCCATGACACTGATCTGCAGCTGGGCAAGGAGTGTGAGCAGCCACTGCAAATCCTTGGTTGCTGGCCCTGTTATATAAGAGGCTTTAGCAGAGTGACATCAGCCCCTCAATTAGCCTCTGATCTCGTTAGTGTGGCCATGCTCTCAGAGCCAGAGGGGTACCACGGCAGAAAGACAGAGGGGCCCGTACCTGAGGTTACTCCTTGCACCACACCTTGGGTTTTACTCCCTGAGGGTAGAAAGAGACAGAGATCAGGTTAGAGGGACTGACAGCTGGGCTCCAACATGTGCCATGCCTGGGACCCTGGCTCTGAGCCAGGACAGCATTCTGTCCACACCCCATGCCAGGGCACCTGGGTGGCTGAGAACTTGCCTGGCTCTCCTCAAGGCTCCTTCTGTCCCTGCAGGAGCCAGAACTGGGGCAGCACAGGGCCACTGCCACGTGCCAGACTGGGCAGAGACCCCATGGCCCAGCAACATGTCAGGGCACAGCCAGGCAGGGTGAATGCGAGGTGTGCTGCTGAGAAAAACCTTCCACAGGCTCCAAACCTAGAGCTGGTGCCAACATAGCATGGGAAGCCCCATAGCTGGAGTGCCCAGAGTTGGGTGCTGCTGCTGGCTGTGCTGACCCTGCCAGGCTCCCTTGAGCAGAGTGACACCACTCAGGATACCCCACAGAACGGGAGTGGGTTGTCTAGGATGGAAGGGAAAGGAAGGTAGAGCCTGGACAGCTCCTGTAGGATGGGGCCTCAGGGTGTTCCTTGAGCTGCTGGACCCCAGTCCAGCACATTCACCCTAGTGAGGATGGGGGCCCATGGCAGGCACCCCTCACTGCCCAGAACAGTTCTGAGGCCTCAGTTCTCCCACAGAGCTTGTGCCCTCTGGAGCAGAACAGAGCCTCAGCCCTGTACCCTGCTCCCTCCCACTACAAGCAGGGTTGGCCTCAGCTCCCTCCCTGGGCATTCCAGCATCACAGCCAGGCACACAGACTGCCCAGGAATTGCTCCTCCTGCCAGCCATGCCTTCTAGGACTTGGCCCCGAATAGATCCTGCCCCTGAGGGGCAGCACGGAGGGACCCCTCAGTCACCAGCCGGGTGCAGAGGAGATGCTGGTGTGGGATGAGCTCCAGGGCATTGCCTCTCCAAGGAGGACAAACACAGTCCCCAACCCCCTGCCCCAAGATAGGCACATCCCAACACAGGGATCACCACCTCCTTTATGGTCCTTCTGCTTTCCTGCCCCAGAGCATCCCGGACACAGAGCTGAGAGACCCTCAGGCTCAGAATGGGAGCTGCAAGGGGTCCAGCCCCCGAGGGTTCCATCCCCTCAGCCTGGGGACCAGTCCCCGACTCAGCTCCTGCCTGCGGAGCCCACTCTCCTGCCCTGCGGACTCCTGGTGGACAGCGAGGCACTGCGGGCACCGACCCTCTGCCCCGGAGCACTCAGCCGCAGGGTGGTCGTGGCGGGGAAGGAGCAGGGGAGAGGGGGAGCGGGAGCGGGGAGAGGAGGGGACGCAAGGGGGATGGGCAGAAGAACGCAAGGGCAAACGCATGAGCAGGCAAGGGCAGGCAGGGACGGGCAGAGATTAGCCGGGGATGGAGAGGCAGGGGGCAGGCAGGGGCTGGCAGGGGGCTGGCAGGGGGCTGGCAGAGCAAACCGGTCCTTACCGACATAGAGGACCCCTTCCTTGGTCTTCTCGGCGGCCTCGGCCACCCCCTGCTTGGTCTTCTCAGCTGCGGCGACC